>WUQG02119685.1:0-24915 GCA_011317285.2 Androctonus mauritanicus | reverse complement strand
TTCGGAATATGACTGTACATACATCTTTATACTGTGTTTTGTTTTTCATGCATTTTTGCATGAGATTTTGGTTATTCTTATGTATTATATATATATATATGGATATATTCGCACACAACGTGCATACGTTAGCAAATGTAATTTGTAATTTATATGATATATATAATAATAATATCGGTTTGTATTTTAAATTCATTTTTATTGTTTCACTCAATTTTTTCTATTCGCTCAGTTTTGACAGAGATAAATTGTTGGAAATTCTTTATTGATGAAAAAAACAATATATTTTTAGAGAAAAATCATATTAAAAAAGAATTTATACTTGTGAATTAATATAAAATATTGAAATTTATAAATTTATGCATTGATAAAATATTATAAGTATTATAAATATTAATATTATAATTTAAAATATGACTTTATTTATTAAAATTTTCGAAATTAATGGCAGATAAAAATGATTGATTGATTTAATAAAATATAATTTATTTTTATGAAAAATGAAATTTAATTTTATATGTAAAAATTTTCCTTTATATTTATTATTATTTCTTGTTTTTTTTCTTTGCTCTTTTGCTTTAATTTAATAATAATCAATTATTCAAACGATATTTATTAAAAGCAATAATTTTATTAAACAATATTACAGAATTTAATTCTTATGTATACCATATAAACGAATAGTATTTTTTAATAAATATTTGATTTAGTCAATTCACCGATTATATAAATATTCCACTTTTTTCCCATTTATAACTGCTATTATTAAAAAAATATATAAAATTTCATATAAAAGAATACATGACAATTTTTTATCGTCCTTTACCATGTCCATGACTTTGTTTGTAGCTTCCGCCTGATTTTCCGCTGCTTCCATGTCTGCTATGTCCACCGCTGCCACTGTTGCTGCGATGACCTCCTCCTCCAGATTTATGTCCACCTCCGCTGCTATGATGACTACCACCTTTCTTTCCATCGCTTGAATGATGACTACTGTGGCCACCTTTCCCAGATTTATGATAATCGCTTCCTTTCTTACTACTGCCGCCATGTTTCTTACTATCATGATCTTCGTAGCTTTTTCCACCGTGGTGTTTCCAATTGTCGTGATGACCACTATGTTTCTTCTTATGATCGCTATCTCCAAAATCTTCGTGGTATGATTTAGATTCTCCTCCTTCTTCTTTATGGTATACGTTTTTGAAACCGCTGCTTTTTCCACCTCTACTTTTGTGACTTCCCATACCTGTATTACCTCCGGAATGACCACCACCTCCATAATCGCTATGGTCGCTTTTCCCTGATGAATGTCCTCCTCCACCTGATGAACCATGATGATCGCTGCCATAACTGTCATCAGAATGTCCTCCACTACTATGACTACTATCACCTCCTCCACTAAAGAAATTTCCATAATCATTTTTGGAATTTTTATCATTGTGGCCATGCGATCCGTGATCGTCGCTCCATTTTTTAAAGTCGCTATCATCTCCACTGTCATGATGTTGTGAATAATCTCCCCATTTGTGGCCTGAACTATATCCACCGTGACCACCACCACCATAGCCACCACCTCCTTTATGACCACCTCCACCGTGACCACCATAGCCTCCTCCATGTCCATGAGAATGGACTAAAATTAGGGTAGCACAGAAAATAATTGCTGTAAACTGTAATAAATATAAATATTTAAATATAAAATGAGTAATACAACAGTATGTAGTATTATAATAAATAATAATTCACTTACATAGAATGCCATTGTCTTCACTATTGGAAGCACCAGAAGACTATGAAATCTGATCGATGCATCTCATCCTTTTATAGGAATCCAAAAACTGGAAAAGAAACTTCACAAACAGTTTTTTCATTTAAGAATTTAACTAAATGCAGTTCATTAACTTTTTATCTGAAAATTAAATCAAAATAATTAGAATTCAAGACTTGAATTTATGTCAAAAGTTCAAGATTTATTTATACATTTAATTAACAGATTAAACAATATAGCTCATCAATTCATCATATACTTCATGCTACAACCATCTCTTATCAATTTTGAGACTAAATTTAGATTTAGAAAGAAATTGAAAATCTTAGCTTAGTTATTGCATATCTAATGCAAGTCAGATTTTAAACTAAATAAACTATCTGAAAAATAAAATTATACACTTCTTTAAATTATATTATCTCGTTGAATTAATAGTTAGAAAAATTATCAGGATTGAGAATCAGCAAAAAAAAAAAAAAAAAGATTTAAAGATTGAAGTTAACCTCCGGGACTAAATAAAAATGACAATAACTCAATAATTTCAGTTATGTTCGAAGTATGTAGCAGAACATTTTGCTACATACTTCGGACTTAATTAACATTAACAAAATTAAGCATTAATTAACTATTAAATGCCTTCTTTGATTTTAAATGTAATTATTGTTTTCTTCTTCCTCTTTCATACGAATTTTCTCTTTTCCATCATAACATAATCTGTAATTTTTAACATCAACAATCATGTATGAAATCATTAAAAACTTATTATAGTATATCATATTTTCTAAAGTTTATAATTATACGAAAAATAATTTTTCTTAATTGTTTTTAAATCGTAATTTTATTTTCTCACGATGATGTTTATTTGGATATTTATAGTAAACATGTATTACTTACATTATGTTAAAAATAACTATAAATGGAAAGAGGACACTGATAATGACTTGTAATTGAAAAAATTGTACTTAAACACGGAGTAATTTCCAAGAAAAGTAGGTGAAAATAAACCACGTGATATATATAATTTATTTTATTCAGCATATATAAAAGAAACTAACTCGAAAGAAGAATTCTTAACCATACTGGAAAGGAACGGGAATGATCGTTAAATTTTATAAATTATAAAACATTTATGCACAACTATCATATATAAATTTATTATAGTTTAATAACATGATAACAGAATAAAAAATAAATATATCGAAGTATATTTTCTATCTTTGAAGAAAAACTATAAAAGTAGAAGAGTATTGAACTAACATTGCAGTTTTTGATCTACTGTAATCTGATACAATTTCACGTAAACTAATAAATATCAGTTTTATTTGTTGCAAGAAGCAATTCATTTATTTCTTTTTATATTATTTTATTAATAAAATGAAGAAAATAGTGATGATAATTTGATTTTTAAAGCTTATAAAATAAAATAAAAAAAAGTATTACATTTATAATGATTAACACATTTACATTGTCGAATCAAGAAGAAAAAATATTTCAGGTATATAAGTTGGCATTAAGTGCAATTGCAGTGTCAAAATAAAAAAAAAATTCTCATATTTTTTATCATCTTTATACATATGTATGTCATACTTTACATAATATTTATATATTATATCAAAATTACATAAACAACACACAGATATGTTCTGTAAAAGCTGGAAAATGTTTTTAGAATTATATTTTATATATTCCGTTTTATGACAATGAAAAATTATCACGCTTACTTGCTTCTTAAACTTTGCTTTCCTAACTTTTAATATATATATTTTATGAAAAAAAAGAGAAAAAAAAAAATAGCCAGAGTTTGTAGTTTTTATAATTAAAAATTAGCATCAATCGAAAATTGTAATTTAATTTTTTAATTTTATTTTAAAATCCAATTTATATATATACTCTACTTTTGTTATATTAAATAAATTATTCTTAACAAAATATTTAGTGCTATTTTATAGCAGTAGATGTCGCTAATGTTGAAGAGAGCTCAAACAAGATCAATTTATAATATTTATACTGTATCAAAATAAATTTTTCGTTTATTATAAAACAGTTTTTAATGAAAATTATATTAATTTAATATTATTAAATAAAAATCACGAAATCATGTTATAGTAGACTATTAAAGAATGGAAATGTAGAAATTCTTAATTCAAACATTTTTTTTTATTTTTATATTTTATAATATACATATTCAGTTTTTTGACAAAATTAATTATTATTGTTATTGATTTTTATACTATTTCATTTTGCTGAATTTTTCTAATAATTCATTTTATTTTTATAAAATGAATAAATATATTAATTAAATATTCATTATTTAAAACATATATAACTTCGATATATAACTAGCTAAATTAATTTATAAAAGAATACATAAATATAATATAAATGCATATAATGTTTTATAAAAATATAAAACATTTTATAAACTTGGAAATTCGCCGATTATATAATTAATTCATTCATTTTATAACTATATTCGTTATAATAATGAATGATATTTTAAATAGAATAATTATTAAAATTTTATCGGCCTTTTCCGTGACCATGACTTTCTCTCTGTGTGCTCCGCCTGACTTGCTACTGCTTCCATGACTACTATGTCCGCCGCTGCCACCACTGCTGTGATGTCCTCCTCCTCCAGATTTATGTCCTCCTCCGCTACTGTGATGGCCACCACCTTTCTTTCCTTGGCTTGAGTGATGACCACTGTGGCCACCTTTTCCGGATTTATGATAATCGCTTCCTTTCTTACTACTGCCACCATACTTCTTGCCATCGTGACTGTCGTGACTGCTTCCTCCGTGGTGTTTCCAACCTTCATGATGGTCATTATGTTTCTTTTTATAATCGCTATCACCGAAGTCATCGTGATATGATTTCGAATCTCCTCCTTCTTCTTTGTGATAGACGTTCTTAAAACCGCTACTTTTTCCACCTTTACTTTTGTGACTTCCCATACCAGAATTGCCTCCGCTTTGACCTCCACCTCCATAATTACTGTGATCACTTTTACCAGATGAGAATCCTCCTCCACCTGAGAAACCTTGATGATCGCCACCGTATTCGTCGTGAGAATATCCTCCACTTCCATGACCGCTGTCTCCACCCCCACTAAAGAAACTACCATAATCTTCCTTAGAGTTCTTATCATCATGGCCGTGCGATCCATGATCGTCACCTCCCTTCTTGAATCCGCTTTCACCACCACTATCATGATGTTCTGAAAAACCTCCCCATTTGTGTCCTTGACTATATCCACCTCCACCTCCACCACCGTGTCCTCCGTGGCCACCACCACCATGTCCTCCATGGCCACCACCACCATGACCGCCTCCACCGTGACCTCCTCCATGTCCACGAGAATGGACTAAAAGTAGTACAGCGAAAAACGTTGCTGCTGAAAGCTACATGGAACATATATGAAAATACTTTTAAAGCCAATTGAAGAAAATGCTTACAAGTTACGAAATAGCAATATATATCAATATACTTACGTAGTAATTCATGATGAATACTTCAGTGTTGAATGCCGTTATAACTCGAGCCGATTTTATCATCCTTTTATAGGGATCGAAAGTAGTGAAAAAGAAGATCCACAATCTCTTGTATTTAGCGAATCTAATTACACAAACCATTAACTTTTTATTTGAAAATTTCTCTCTTCGATTATCGAATGGAATCGATTTTAAGGATTTTATTTATGTCAAAAGTTCAGATTGTATTTTTTAAATTTTACTAATGTGTTAGTGAAGATTAGAAAATGCATGGTTCATCGATCAAAAGAAAATGTTACGAGACAACTTTCTCACTTAAAAAAAAAAATTATTTAGAACAAATGTCTCAATATATAAATCTTATACTTTCAATAACATATATGAATATATATTTTTAATATGCTTTATACAAGAATGATAATTATCATTCTTTTATTATACTTATTTTATGAATATTAAAAAATGAACTGAGTGAAAGTAGTTCCAAAAAAATATAAGAAATATATATATATATATATACATATCATGCAGGGCAATGTATCAAAAGTGTTTAGATTTAGAATGTCTCAATTAACATTCAGTTAATTATTGAAGCCTAAATTATCCTAAGGGCTCTTTTTTTTTTAATTTTAATAAAAGAACTAGGAACTATTAATTTTTAAAAACTGCTTTTGATGCTAATTATAAACTTTGTATAAACATCAGCATAGTTTCTTCTTATAAAAATGATTCAATTTTTATTAAAAATTTTGATTAAATCATTTTTCTCATTATAATGAAGTACATAAACACCTCAGTTTTATATTCAATAAATTCTATTAATCAGAATATTAATTTGACTTAGCAAAATAAATTATTTATGAAAGATTGTACGGTACTGTATATGAAAAAATCAAATGACTGTTTTTTTACATTTAAGTACTATATTTTGCTATTAATTCATGGCATTGTAGCATTAAAATGTTACATTTTAACACTTTAAAGTAACCATTTTCATCTTTAAATGTTATTAATATAGTGGTTATATTATCTTTCTAATATTACTCCCATTAATAAGTGAACATTTGATCAAATAAAAAAAATTTTATTGTCTTTTTTGAATGGGAGAATGTTCAGTATTAATAATGCCAAAATATATTTTATTATCTATATCTAAAAAAATTTAATTTTTCTAAATTTATTTAATTAACATAATTTTAACAGGACTATTTTTACATTATATTCTATGAGAAAGTAAATAAGTTTGATATAATAATTTCTCTTAAATATTTTAATTGCAAACATGCATTACATTATTGATATAAATAATTTTATTCTTTGTATATTGAATAAATATGCTTTAAACAATTATCTTCATTATAACAATGATGATATTGCGTGTTAAAAGATGTTTTCTGCTTACAAATGACTGAACAAATAGGCGTTTCTTAATGGAACAAACAATCAAGTAGAGCAAGAAAAAAAAAGATTCTGGGTGTTCACTTATGTAGATGTGTCTTTTATTAGATTCTAGAAAAGAAAAAATTATATAACAGAATATATATAAATGACTTCCGCTTAAGTTTGCTTATTTTCGTTTCTTTGTTGGAAAGTTCATATGGGTTTTTTCCATTTCCTTTTAATTCATTAAAAATAAATAGGATAAAATTAAATAACATAATTTCGTAATAATCTGTTTTAATTTGTAACTCATTCGTTTGAGTTATATAAAAAAAATTATTTATTTTAATATTTAGATATTAATAACGCTGAATTATTAAAATTAATTTATCATTAATTATTATATCCTAGAATTAATTATGTATAAAATTTAATAAATTTGTTGAATGTAAAATTTTTACTAAGAATGGATTTTTTAAATGAATTATAAAATATCTTTTAATTAAAGGAATTATTTTTTTATTGTTTTAATAAAGATATAAATAATTTTTTTCTAATATTAATTTTGTTTTCTATTGCTTACTTAGATAAATTAAGAGATTTTATCTTTTTTCTTATTTTATAATATTAAATAATTCTCATTTATGAATATTTACCAAATTAACACGATATATAAAATGATAAATAATTTATAACACAGAAATTTTATATATTTATATTAATTTATTTATTATATGAAGAATTAAATAATACAATTTCAGTTTTCAATTTTTACTTTACACCAAGAAGAAAAAAGCGATAGACCTATCCAAAATAATATGATTTTGATTATAAAATTCCTAAGTATAATAACGATTACGTTCATTGCACGGAATATATTTAATTTAATTTCATATCTAGTGATGGCCGCCATGACCGCCTTTACCATATCCGCCGCCACCACCATATCCACTGCTGTGGCTTCCTCCTGAACTACCGCTGCTACCATGACTGTGGTGTCCCCCTCCGTGATCACTGCTGTGATGTCCACCTCCTCCTGATTTGTGACCTCCCTGACTGCTGTAATGTCCTCCTCCACTCTTAAAACTGCTACCATGATGATTGTCGTGTCCTCCTTTTCCATGTTTGCTATAATCAGATCCATGTTTGCTAGATCCATAGTGGTCTTTACCATCATAGCTTTTATGACTTTTTCCCTCCAAATTTATAACTCTCATCATGGTCGCTATATTTCTTACCATAATCACTTTCTCCGGCGCTATCATGATACGATTTCTGATCGCCATATTCTTCTTTATGGTAAACATTCTTAAAACCTTTATGATCATGGCCGCGACTCTTATGATGCTCTCCACCCGATTTACCACCATGACTTCCGCCGCCACCATAACTACTATGGTGTTGTTCGCCTCCATGATGACCTCCACCGTGTGATTGACCTTGATGATTACTACCATAATCGCCATGCGAGTAATCTCCGGAATCATAACCTTTCTTTCCTCCATGACTATCATGATTACCATAATCATTACTTCCATGTTTATGACTATCACCATATGAACCTTCAGAATGTTTTGAACTTTTATGTCCACCATATCCTCCTTTACTTCCATGAGATTGATGATGGCTTTCATGGTGTCCGTGTCCACCATGCCCATGAGAATTTACTACTACGACTAACAGTCCTAGTAGTAGACCAATTTTGATCTAAATACAAACAGATACCATACATTAGTTTTTAGCATAAATCTTATATGAAAACTTCAATATCGTTCAATACTTACCCACGCTAGAGAAGACATCTTGATCGATCTTCTTCCAGATCAAACAACTGATATCCACAGAAATGAATGGCTCTCTTTTATACAGCTCGGACCATAGTCACATGACTTGTATCCATGTCATTTGGCGTGGCTCTTCATGATGATTCAAGAATAGTAATTAATTAAAAATAACAAATCCTATCAGACTTGTAAACAATCCATAAAATTTACGGATCATTAAATATTTGACATTTTTAAACTGCCATTTTTAGGATGCTGACGAATGACTAGCTATTTAATTTTTAATTGAAGTCATTTGAAATCATTCGAAAATAATTTGCGTTCTTTAGGAAAGAAGTTTTTGCAGATAGTTAAAATTTATAAAAATTCGAAACACAATTTTCATAATAACAGAAACAAACTTGACTTTTTTTTTTGGAACGATTTTTAAAGACATTATTTTCATTAGAAGAAGTAGGTGACGCGAATGAAAGATTTGGAGACTTATTAGAATTATTGGCCTGGAACAGATTCAATTCCCATGGTCTTTCTATTAAAATCACAATCATTTACCTGATTTAAAATAGCTATATCGTCTAATTTAATGTCATTTATTCGAATTTTTATAATTATTAATGACCACGACTTCCTAGTAGCTTCACAAAAATGTTTTTCTTTACGGAAATCTGAAAATTCTTTAAAAAATATATATGCCAATTAAAAACTATTCTCAAGTTTTACAGTGACATTTTTGATACGGAATATTTTTCAAATTTTATATTTCATTATCAATATTTTTCCCAGATAATTATTGATTATGAAATAATATCAACTATTTCAATTTAAACAACTTAGTTAATTAAAAATTTATAATGTCGATAATAAATGGCAAACATGCATTTTATTTACTAAATTAATTCATTACAAAATATTTTTCTCGCTTAAGCTAATGTTAAACGTAAAAAAGTTTCATCAAATAGAAAAATTGCTTTCGTTATTTTTTCTATTTCTTTGCACACATACATTAAAGTGGATAGGTAATTTATCTGTAACTGTTTTACTTATAAAAAGGTTATACACAGAAATCTCTGCATCCCAACTCTCTTGCATCATTTTCGTTGATTTTGATAGCATACTCATCTGAGAATTTTATCCTAAGAGAATCATTACCGGTAATAGAGTATATTCCCTTAGCTTGAATATCTAATAAACATCCTATTCTCTGAAGTAGAAACAAGACAGTAATGTTATTTTTTAATCATAACGACAAATGATTGCATATAAATGATACCATATTAAATTAAACTATTTAAATTGTGTACATACTTAATACCGATTTAATTGCCATCCATCAATCAAGTTGCTAAATTATTTAATAAATAGAAAAATAATAATGCCATTTTTAAAAATATCACTCCGTTATTTGCGCGCTTAAATGATACATATAAAATATTTTTATTAATTTATATCAAATTTTACATATTTTATTTATATATATCATATTTGTCATTATTATATACACTGAATTTCCTATACTAAAGTATATTTAATTCAAAATAAAATATTTATTATTATTATTTTTTAATTTTAATGGTTTTTGTACTTGAATTTCTTTATTTTTATGCCCAAAGAATGTAGTTTGATGAATAATGCCTTGTTAAAATAGACAGAAACTATTTTTTTTTTTTTTTTTTCCGATTTTGATTTCATCCTTGGCTGAACTCTGTTGTTATTTTTATCAATTTATAGAATTAATTTTCTTAGAAATATTAAATTAAATAACACATTTAATCTGTTAAAAATATATAAATTATTTATACTTGTTTATGTGGCATCATTAATAGATTCAGATTTAGATTAATTACATTGATATAAAAATTCATAAAATAGCCATTATAATTTTCTTATTTAAAAAGCGGGCTCGGACCTTTATAAAAATTTGCACTTTATAAAAATTTTAAATGTTACTGAATTAAAAAAAGCCTACAATTCTGACTATATCTTATAAAACTTATCTATAAATTTTATATAAAATTAAAATTTTTAAATATTAAATTAAATATAAAGCAATAAAATTCAGTTATGTAATAATTATCAAGCAGTTCCTTGAAGAATTAAAAATCATTTATTTTCCTAACGTGTCCTTTATTAACGAATGATTAATGTTAAGAAATTAAATGATATGTCATTAGAATAATCTGATATGTCATTGAACTATTTTATTTGATATTATTGCCAATAGATGACACTAAATATTAAGCAATGCAGGGGTAATGTATGGTTTACATGCATTGTTTAACATTTAACGCCATCTATAGTCAATAATATAATATCAAATTTTATTAAAAAAATAAATGCAATGTTGTATGTTTAAACGATCCTACAGTAATAAACGATGTGGCGAACTGATTTTTAATGGCAAACATCTTTACAAATTTCATGAAAAACTACTGAGTAGTGGAGACATATAGGTAGCAGTCAGGTAACAAACATTATGGTGATGTTATAAGGCTTCTTTTCTGTCTGATAGTTGGCTAAAAATAAGCATTTTGACTTCATATACTGTATACAAGCGGTCACTTTATTTAAAAAAAAGTAAAAATTTTTTCTTAAGAAAGAGAAGAAGTAAGATTTTTCCTTAAGAAATTTTTCCAGAAAGAGAAATTAAGGAAAATTAAAAAATTTTTCCTTAATTTTTCTTTCTGGAATTTCTTTGGAAATTCTCCAAACTTTTCTTTGAGAGATAATCTTTATCTATTTCAAGAGAGAAATGAGAAATGCAAGAAATATTTCTTTAGGATGTTTATCTTTCTATTTGTTATAAAAACTTATAAAGTTACTAAAATAAAATTTTTACAATATAAGTTGATATAAAAAAATAGTAAATAAAATTTTGTGCCCTAGGGAATAATAATTGAAAACGAAGCATGCATTTTCAAGAAAATAAAAAATTTAGAAAGAGTAAATATAAATTTCTTGAAGAAAAAAACTTATTTTCCTGATGACTGGCATTTCATTGCAGCCTCATAGAAACAACTCTTCTGTTTGTTGGATTTCATTTTTATATATCTCAGTTTTACTTTATCAGTTAAAAGATGTAATCTATAAACACTTAGTTTATGATAAATGCATTGGAACTTTAAAATAACTGAATTATCTGCTTAATCTTGATATTTATCTGTTTAATATACTGTAACTAATTCCTTAAATGTAACTAATGCTATTATTTGAATATTGATATATTTGATATATCCAATACATTCGTATATCGGTATTTTTATTCAAACTTAGAATCCATATTGATTTAAATTTAAGAATTTTCAGTAATAATTAAATAATATATTTTATTTTTAAATAAATTTTATATTATTAAATGTAAATAATAATTAGTTGCATGATCATTAGTGTAAAACATTTAAAAGAGGAAGAGATAACGATTTATTTTTACTTTCCTACTCCGTCTTCGCTTTTAAGAATATTATGAATTAAAAATTCATATTTTAAATATTCACAATTCATATAAAATTTAATTTAATTCGTTAAAAGTTTAATAAAGATGATAATTTTCGAAATTGGATAATTGATAATACGCATTTTACGATTTTTGAATATTGTTCAAAAGGCATTCTAAAGGATAAGTTACTTGGAAGTTTGTCATTTCCTTTTGCACTCATACACCATTGTTTCACACAATTATATATGCAGATAAGAAGTTAAAATATTTTCCTTGTTGTCGTTTAGCTGATATGCAAAAAAATACTTCCTGAAAATTTAAGTTTAAAGTACGAATAATGGTAGCGATATTTATAAAATGCTTACATTTTTTATGAATTATTTTTTTTATTTTTTAGAAATGT
Source organism: Androctonus mauritanicus (assembly GCA_011317285.2). Classification (NCBI taxonomy): domain Eukaryota; kingdom Metazoa; phylum Arthropoda; class Arachnida; order Scorpiones; family Buthidae; genus Androctonus; species Androctonus mauritanicus. The sequence continues at coordinate 12,656 of WUQG02119685.1, read as the reverse complement.
TAATATTTTATAATAGTAAAACACATACTTGCATTAATATAAATTTTTTTTATTAAAATTATGTAAAACTGGCAAACATATTTTTTTAAATACTGTAAATATATACAGCGAATAATATATCGAACACTCTAATAAATCGATGTGAGAGTTCTTAGTAATATAAACAGAATAAATATTGAGTATATATACATCATCAAGAATTAACCGTTAGGCTCAATTATCAACTCATAATTATGTCATAGGCACAAATTCCTGATTTAATTTCAATGATGATAATGAAGTGGTAAATAACCGCCATGCCCACCTCCTTTATTAAAGAATTTTTTACTGTGACCTTTGCTTCCACCTTCGTAATCCAATAGTTTGTGAGCTCCTTGGTCGTGTTTGAATCCATCGTCGCTTTGATAATATTTGCCTCCTTTTTTATAGTCATCTGAGTGATGAAAATCGTGACCTCCCTTTCCAAATTTGTGATAATCATCTCCTTCTTTCTTGGCATCATGAAATTCTTTACCACCATGAGCTTTGTGGAATTTTCCTCCGTTATGATCAAAAAATTCCTGTTTATCAAGATGCTTTTTCTTATAATCAGTATCTTCGAAATCATCATGGTAGGATTTATGATCGCCATATTCTTCCTTGTGATAAACATTTTTGAATCCACGGCTTTTGTGTCCCTTATCTTTATAATATTTTCCTCCAATATTTGCTCCTGTTTTACCATGTCCTCCATATTTTTCCAAATTAAATTTGCCTTCTGTAAATTCTCCTCCTCCTGCCAATCCATGATGTTTTTTCCCATATTTGTCAAAATAAACACCGCCTTTATCGTAATGATGTTTTCCACCACCTTCATGTCCGATTCCATAATTTACTTTACCATGTTTAGAACCTCCACCGTAAGCACCATGCTTAGAAGATCCTTTCTTATGTCCTCCATAATGTTCACTACTACCATGAGAAATACCGTGAACTTTTTTCTTTCCTGCATGAGCAATGGCACCTAAACCAATACCCTTTCCACCTAAAGCACCAATACTATGTATACCGTGTCCACCTATACCAAGACCCTTCCCACCTAAACCAGCAATGCTATGTATTCCATGCCCAGCAATACCGTGACCCTTTCCACCTAAACCAGCAATACTGTGTATACCATACCCAGCAATTCCCTTTCCACCCAATCCAGCAATTCCATGTCCAGCTATACCCTTTCCACCTAATCCGGCAATTCCATGTCCAGCTATACCCTTTCCACCTAATCCTGCAATTCCATGTCCAGCTATACCCTTTCCACCTAATCCTGCAATTCCAAGTCCAGCTATACCCTTTCCACCGTAACCTGAAATACCATGTAAACCATGCCCAATATTATGTATACCATAACCGCCCTTCCCACCATAACCACCAATACCTCCATAACTGTGTCCTTTTCCGCTTTGAAGACCAATTAATTCATAACCTCCTTTATGCCCTCCAAGACCAGCGTATTCTCCACCGAGAACTGCACTTTTATGGATACCATGGCCTAACCCTGCTCCATGAATTATTCCTCCTTTATGACCACCAAGCCCACCAAAACCGGCAGAAATTAATCCGCCTGTATGACCACCAAGGCCACCATATCCTCCTGAAATTACGCCTATTTTATGACTCCCGCCAGGTACCCCATAATCTTTCAAATTTCCTAATGTCGAATGAGCGCCTGAGACTGCACCTTCCTTGTGACCTCCGCCATATCCTTCATGTATATGACTACCAGCTCCGGTTCCTTCATCCTTATGTCCATGATGTAAATGACTACCGACTCCGAATCCAGCACCCTTATGTCCTTCATGGGCTATCGCTACATACTCTTTCTGTCCTCCGTATCCGAGACCTTCTAAAGCTCCTTTATAAAAGTCGGCTCCATTACCACCAAGCAATAATACAGGAACCTGTCCTTTGCCACCACCTCCATATCCTCCCAGAACAGCTTCATGTTCACTCGCAGCCGAAACTACATCTTCTTTCTTTGTTTCAGAAATTTTTAATTCTGTAACTGTTTCTACTTCCTCCGCTATCACGTTACAAGAGATTAGAATACCAATAATCATCCGTATCTAAAAAATATTTTTAAAAAACGCAATTTTATAGTAGCCAAAATGAAGATTTCCGATAATAAAACTAATATAAGCAATCTCTTACCAAAAGCAATTTAGTTAAAGCCATATTTGCAGTTCTACACTATTGTAACTTCTGAATGACGATCCTCAACTGGTTCCTTATATACAAACACGAAAATAAATAGCTCCACCTAGAAAAATACGTCATAAGGGATATTACGAAAACAATAGCTTGAAGGCTTTCTCTTTCTTCTTTGCTTCTTTATTCCGAGTTATGAGTATAGTTACGTTTTATCGACAGAGCGAAACCAAGATCGTATTTTTTGTTCTATTTAATTTCTCTGTTACTCCCTTTGGGCGTTACACTATAAACACGTGTGACGTGACAATCAGAAGCGAATTTTGAAAATTGGGCTTCTATAACTATAGTCGACGTTATTAGATCGAACAGATAAGGTGCCAACCGGAGACAGACTTTTCAATTTTTCTAAGTTTTTAATTTGTATGGTAATCAAGTTTTCCCATATTCTATTTTTACATATTATTAATAGTATATAAATTTAGTAAATCCCGATTTTTATTAATTGTTCATATATAATCTTTTTTTTTTCTTTTATAACAAATGAGAACAATGGATCTAAGTATAAATGTTTTTCCATGTTTCTATATTTTCATTTAGATATAAATATATATGTATATAATTCGACATAAATATATCATCTACCAAACTATCATTTTCTCAACAAAAGTTTTATTTCTTATCTTGCACAGATTCTATTATAGTAACAAAGAATATCGCTCCACCTAGTATAGCATACCGAAGCTTAGCAGCATAGTTAGTTATATTTCTATCTAAATTAATATGTATTGTTATGAATTTTCATTAATACCTAGAGAAAATTATTAATTCTTACAGTATTGTTATCATTAATTATGTTAGTTTTTATATTTAAAAAAAATTATCAATTAAGAATCCATTAAGTTTATTGTTTTTCCTATCATATTAATTTATTATATTAAATTTATTTTTATAATTACTTAATTAATTATTAGTAGAATAAATACATTAAAATATTTTTTCTACTATCTATGCAGCATTGTTTGTATATAATAATTGCCGCAAACTAAAAATTATATTTTTATTTTTATTGTTATAGATATAATCATTTAATAATTTTTATATAACAATTTATCGGAATTGTTTACAGATTGCTGAATTTTCTTCGAGCAATAATATATTACATAAATTAAAATAATGATGATAAAATATTTAGACTAGATGCGATTCAGAAAACATGAAAAAACAAAAATTTTGGTTTGATCTCGTTTTACTCATTCTTCTTTTTTTTTAAATTTTAATCGAATTAAATTATTAATGATAACGTTAATCATGCAAATTTAAATTCCAAAGATGTCATTTACATTTCTGGAAAAAAATTCTGGTTTAATTTTATTTTTGAAGCTTGGTCTAAAAACAGAGTAAACAATATCATTATGGATTTAAATAATTATTAAATGATATTAATTTAAATTTTATAGAAAATTTAAATTTAGATCTGTACGTAAGATATATATATTTTTAAAAATTCTTTTTATTGCTTATTAAAATAATGGAGATATTCAAAATCGATAAATAGATCACTCGAGCTTTTTCATTTATTAATTTTATACATCTTTTTTATCGAAAATTCTCTAAAAAATCCTAACACATCTGAGATGATCGAAAGGAGAGGTCTGGGTCTGGCCCGTTGAACCCCATCTTTCAACCTTCCAGTTGACTCTATTATGGGTGTGGCCAGTCTGTGATGGGTTGTATACATGACTGCTGCCAGATAAAATATATCCCTTGTGCGATATAGCGGCGTGACTAACCTAACCTAACGTGAGATGATCGAATATCGGTCATTTTCATGAAATAAATTCATGGATTTATTGAAAATAATCGATATAGATATAACAACTGAGAGAAAATATTTCATTGATTTTAGAACAATATCTCGGATAAATATTATTCAATCTGTATGAAATATATACACAATATTGGAACTGTCCAGAATATCAATCGTATTGAAAATGATCGATATTTGATCATATCAGACAGAGCAGGATCACTTAGAGTAGTGGTCACAAACTCGTGGACTCATCGCATTTATTATAATTGCAATAAGGCATAGAAGATATTTAGAAAAAATCACGACTATTTTTCATGAAATATTTGAAATTTATTAAACTTTAGAGTATTTTTTAATAAATTGTATCTAAATTCAGTAATGCATCATACATTTGTAGATGAAAAATTAAAATTTTGTAGCGAAAAAAAATCTATCATTTACAGATAGAATGTAGTTTTGAACATGAATTGAGGAAATTAATATGTAAATATTTAAAATAATCAATCTCACAGATTATTTGTCTCATATAAAAATTTTTTCCCATAACCCATTAATTTTAAATGAGGCGCTCCAGCCAACCAAAGATATCTAAAGTGGCCTTCCAAATAACCAAGGATTTTTATGCGGCCCTGCAACCAACCAAAGATATCTAAAGTGACCCTTTGAAAATAATGAGCTTGAGACTGCTGCCTTAGATGAACAAAATTGATTCGTTATTACCAGGGTTGCAGAGTTGGAGTCGGAGTCGGAATCGGATCATTTGCCATCCGATTCTGCAATCCTGGTTATTACTGCATAATAAGTGAATAGATTTTGATTATTTTTAGCACACACGATCCTCTAGGGGATTCCAACAATATACCCGAATTTCATTTAAATTGTTGATCAGATCTCAAAGTAATGTTTTTTATATAGTACTCGTTCAAACGTGTCTCAGCTTGTTTTAACCTGAATGAAGCTTTCACAACATTAGAAGAGTGTTATTGATTCAAATGGAGATTATGTACTTAATTAGATTAACAAGCGATTTACCTTTTATAGCCCCTCAAAACTTAATGCTAAAAATATTACTTTTGAGATAACTTGTTGTTTACATAATATATTATTTTTGACAAACAAACATTCTGTCAGATATGATCGAATATCGATCGTTATCGATACAATTGATTTCATAGGGTGTTATAATATTATGCACATATTTCATACAGATTAGATAATATTTATTCGAAATATTGCTTCAAAATAAATGAAATATCTCCACTCTTATTGAATTAATAATATTGAACCCGTATTGATCATTATCAATAAACTTCATCCTCAAGATCAGTGACACAATATATGATATAGGAGTTTTGTTGAAATCGGATAATAAATAAGAATGTTATCGTGTCGACGAACAGACATACAAACAGACAAATCTAATTCACATATCCTTTTATTCCATTTAGGAATGGAAAGGGTCAAAAAGTTAATTTTTCGACGATTTTTTGATTTAAAGGTTAAAAGTTTGATTATTCTTGCTATAAAATTTAGACTTTTTTTTTTTAAATTGCTTTATTCAATTTAATGCAAATCGATATATTTTTTGATTTTTTTTAAATCTAACTTTTATCGATTTATCTACAAAATAAGAGCGATTTGTTTGCGAAAATTCTATTTCCTGTTTAACCGTCTCCTCTGCCTGAAAGAGAAAATCTTTTTCTTTAGATAGATGAACAAAAACAGTTATCTTCATCGCTCCAGGCTAAGAATTTGGTAAATTATGGTTAGTTTTTTGTGTTTAAGTCCATTCAACGAGAAGCATTGACATAGAACAAATAAATTAATAGGTATTATGCAACAAGAAAAAAAAAGAAAACATATATATGTGTACATATATATCTCCGAAATTTAGCGCTCTGTTTCATTCTTATTCTATATCCTAATTGGATATTGAGAATTGGGTGTAGTAGTATATTTGACATGGTTCCTTTCCCGGTCAGACGATACGGTCTGTCGTTTGAAAAATCGAAGGTCTTTCGAAAATTTCGGAACTCGTAAACATCCTAGCAGAAATCCTTTTCCGATTTCATAATCTTTCAAAACAGGAAAATTACAATATCATTTATTGGATTATATATTAGGTGCAATTACTTAATTGAATATATTTAATCATGCGATGCGATAACATGGATCAGAGGAAATAATTGCGCTTTTACATACGATTATTTCTTCTGATGAGTAAACTTTAGTAAGTGAGATTAATCTTATCGCAATTCATGCGAGTGGCGGAAAATATTCTATAAAGACGTTTTAATTTGCTTTCTACACGAATTCTTCTATAAACGCAAACATCGCACACCTTTACCTAAAGCTTAAAATTAGAATATGGTATGAATATTTTAAATTATTTAAGAATTACGAATTTTTTTTCTCTTTACAGGTAAGTGAGATGATACATAACTTGCGATGATGACAAGTAATTAACTCTTCAAGTAAAAAAAAAATTGCAAAACTTTCTCCGATCAGGTGATCGTGTTAATAACTCTTCTGTAATATTTAAGTTATAATTGTAAATATTCTTCTGTGTGTATGTGTAAGAAAATTTAATAATTTATTCAACAGATAATCTGTAAATCTATTTCTGTTCACAATCATTTTAAATTTTAAGTATAAATATTTTATCAGAAACTTAATTAATTGTAACAAATATTCACGGATTTAATTCAATTTTCACGAAATAATGTGCAGATCAGCTACGAAGGCAATCGATTATTCGCGATTTTTGCTTCACGTAATTAAATTTTTCTTTGTAATTACACATAATCGTATAAACAAGACAATATTCTAGAGTTATTTAAACCAAGTATGACTTGTAGAGATAACAAGAATGACATGTAAGGATGGCAAGAATGCCATTGTCTTATATAAATTTTAATTACCGGTAATAATACAGGGGAAATTTATGCAATTCAGACTGAATATTTACACAAATGTCGACAAAATTAATACAAGATTGGGGTTATTAGACTTCCTAATGGATAATAATTCTCGTGAGATATTTGTGTTGGGGATTACCATGAGTGTACGAGATTACTTATAAAAGCAAGCTTATTTGAAACAAGAATCTTATCAGTAAACATCAGAAAAAAAATGATAACACCTTCGATCAACTTATTTTATGTATCTTCCATTAAAAAAATACAGCTCTAACCTATTAACTCTAACCTGTCCGTAAACAGCTCTAACCTGTCCGTAAACAACTCTAACCTGTCCATAACTTTAACTGTCCATAGCCCTAAAAAAATACGGCTCTAACCTGTTGTTCATAACAGGTTAGAGCTGTATTTTTTAGAGCTCTAGCCTATCCATCATAATTTATAGCTCTAAAAAATGATAACAGCTTCGATCAAAAGTGCTATCACTTTTTTTTTTATCGAAGGAAAATCTGAATAACGAATGAGCCAAAAAGAATTATTTCAAACAAATGATCTTCTTTATTTTCGAATGAAATTCCCCAATTAATTAAGAAAGTATTAATATAAATAAAATTTTATTTAAACTTTAGAATTTAAAGTAAGAAAAAATAAATTTTGAATTATGAGCATCGTGACCAAAAATATTTATGGTTTTAACTGAGAGCGAGTTTATGATTTTTTTTTTTTTGTTATATTGCTGTCATTTTTATATATTTATAAAATATTTCTTTCTTATTTTTCAATCAAAAAAATGGATCAAGTTTTGAATGAAAGTAAGTCGAGCGCACTTAAAAAAAATAAAAAATAGCTAAGCCGAGGATGACAAGTTATTAACTTCCATTGTTTATTTTATTCATTCATTGAAGGTTCTGATATAAACAATTGTTCAATGTTATTATCATATTCTTTCAAGAATCGATCCAGTAATTCCCTCTCTGGCCTACTCTGTTTTCATAAAATACGTGCTGAGTAATGGAGAAAAGTTCACTTTCAGATGAATCTAAATGTTTATAACTTCTGCCAGAAGTATCAACTAAAGTCAGTTGAAAGTGACGGTGTGTAATGATTTGGTTATTCATGTGAAAGAAGCAATTTAAATATCTACTTAAATATCTATTTTGATTCAATCCTATATTTGCATTAAGTAAAAGTCGTTGAATAAAAATTGCTGAATGAAAAAAAAATCAATAACTTTTATAAAATTCGGCTGATTTTTTTTTTTTTTTTTTTGGTTTGCTTTACTTCAAGATATTTGACAGCGGAGACTATTTTTCATATCGAGATTACGTTATCTGAATAAGTAATCGTAAATTATCGATAATTACGAGTATCGAACTTCGTTCTCATGCTAAAAAAAAATCGGTAAAAATATTCTATAAGTATAAAATAATAGGTCGACTATAAAATTAAAATTTCGAATCTTTGGTGATATCACGTAAAGGTATTTATTTACATATCAGCATTTTAAATATCACGCAGTTATTTTAGATGCAGTCGCTCATTCGTGACGATTATCTTCGCGAATATGAATACGTTAGCCTAAGGACATTAAAATAACCGAATTTTTTTTTTTTCTTAATTGAATTATTTTTTGCTTTAATTATTTTCTATATTTAAAATAATCCGTGTTTTTACTTTCGTTAAAATTAATCCGTATTTTAATGAGAATATATTACATATATACCAAACGGATATTTTTTATTATTCTCGATTTATCTTTTTACTTGCAATCCATTGACAATAAATATTTCCAAAAAATGATATAATTCTTTTATTCAGTCAATAAATCCATGAATTTTACTATTTATTGCTTCAACGTTATCAATCTTATGATTTTATTACTTTTATGTTCATTTTTCTTACCGTTTTATAAGTTATTTATCACGTGAATGATCATCTTAATTTCGATTATTTTTTCACTTGATTTTTGTTTACAGGAATATATTAAATTTTTATAATTTTATCGTTCTTTACTGTAATATTTTAATATGATATATTATCTAAGAAAAAAATTATGTATAAATCTATATATTTTCCACTTCTATAATTAGGTTTTACCGGAAGATTTTCTTTTATGTGAAGAAAGATCAAATAACTCATGTTATCAATAAAAAATGTGGCTTATTTTATAAAAAAAAAAAAAAAAATGATAAATTACTCATAATAAAATTAAGAATACGTAAAAATGTCTTCAGTTTTAAAAAGTCTTAATCATGTTTAATATTCATTAATTGAATATTAAACATGACTAAAACTTTTTGATAAAATTTATTCATCACGTTGGCTACTTTATGTTGTTAACATAAAAATTAACAGAATTTTAAATCTTATTTTATGATAATCTATATAAATATATTAAAACATGATTCAGCATTTTAAAAGTAAATTATTTTATAAATCTCACCTAAAAAAAAAAAAATTATTTACACATTGTTAACTTTTAGATAAAGTTTAAACTCACGATCATAAACGATAAACATTCATATTTGAAGGCCAAATGGTTATTTTCTAAATAAAAGAAAGAAAAAAAAAGTCGTGCAGCTTTCTTCTAAATTATTATTTACGTTTTATAAATAAAAAAAAATAATAATAATAATAAAAAAATACGTATACAAAATCTACTATTTTTATTGAGATCTGTAAAAGAGTAAAGGGTGCTTCCCCAATTGTAAAAGTTATCCTTCAAATTAAAATCCTCTGCTATAATGCTTCCGTCTATGCCTCATTAAATATGTAGGCCTAGTTCTAGAAAATGACTTCGGTTAAACCATGCAAAACTCTTTTATCAGATATGTGGAACGATCGCTATCGAGTAAGTATTGCAAACTTTATGAGTAAGTAGTGACAAATGTTAATTCGTGATGTAACTAATATCTACCAATGACATGAGAGACAACGAAAATTGTTACGATAATTTTAAGAATAATAATTTTATAAGATCTTCGGAAGTACTCTGCCTAATTTCTGAATACGTGATACTTAAAAAAAAAAAAAAAAAAAAAAAAAGTAAGATGCATAGCATGTTGTAACTCTAGAGTTTCGTGTATGATGCCTATCATTGTCGATGGCTGCATTGAAATATGTCGCAAGTGGAATTTTTCTTGATATACTCTATTCTAATCTGTAATTATTTTATACCCTTAGTTATAAATGTCCTTCTAATTTTTATTTATTAATTTTTAAATCCATTCAATATTTATTTTCTTATTATTTAGAGTTTTTGTTGCTTTTTTCCCGTAACATTATTTTATCATTTTCTAAAAATAATAATGGTTTTAAATTTTAAAAAATGAACAAAAAATATAAAAACCAGATATCTTTTTTTTTTAAATATATATAATAAATCATTTCTTTAATAAATCACAGAGATGAATATTTCAAACCGTTACAGACAGAGAGCATATTAAACTACTGTTTATCGATTTAATCCACTTCAAAGTTGTGTCCTTCAGCTATGACTTATGATGGCATTTTAGAGAGATATAAGAGGTAACCTCGCATATTGAAGAAAGTCTGCCTGCCTTTCATTGATCCGGTGTATTATTACACGAATGAAGAAAATAGGTGGCAATAATTTTGAAAAATATTTTTATTCTCTAGCAATAAATGTTTAATTTATTAAAACACTTTCATGCTAATTACTGTTACCTTTTAACCTTACTTTCATCGCTTTTTAAAAATAATTAGGCGTTACGAACTAAATTTGTATAAGAGTTTTTCTCAAAATAACAGCGTTAAAGTGAAAAAGTACTATTCTACTATTCAATTTACTATTATATATTTAAATCCGGAAAATTACTTCCTTTCCTTTGTGTTAAAAAAAAACATTTAACGTTGTATTGTTACTAGTTGAATTAATATTCTAGTTTTACGTTATGTTTAAAAAAGATACACTGTTAAAAATGCATGGTGGCCTTTCTATTGTTGTCAGTATTGTTTTATCTAGAACAGCACCAACGTTTGCATCATATTATTGCATAAGCGTAAATAATTAATATCTTAAATATAGATTACGTAATATCGATAGCATAAACTGTAAAATCTAGAATCATCACAATGCGTGTATATTTCGATTAAATTAATAGTATTACTGATATCGCGTATTCTAGAATACGCAGGAAAAGCATTATAGTAAAATAACATTTATCTTGTATATTTCGATGCGTAATCTAGAATCATGCATAAGCCTATTTCAATACTCTATATTTCAGGATATATACCGGATTCCTGTAATGAATTGTGTCAATATAGTTATTCTAGAATCGTCACAATTCTTGTATACAGGTAGCCCTCCTTTAACACGTTTTCACTCTAACACGATTTGAAAATTGCAGAAATCCTCATATAACACGGTTTTTATTTAGCATATTTAGAAAATTACATTTACTCTCCTACAACTCAAAATATTTTCATTAATTTTTGTAAATCCACACTATGGACACACAATATATTGCTATCATTGAAAAATACTTTGCTAAAATTAAAATGCAAAATGCAATTTCGCTAGTTTGCCGCGAGAGGGACAAATATGCAGTCTATTTTCGATTTTGATTTGAAATTGAGTTAATTGTTGACCATTGTGTATTTTACGTTCCAAGCGTTCAGTTCTGGAATAAAGTATGTTATTATTCTTCAATAAAGGAATGTGAAAAAGAAGAAAAACTTTTTTATTCATAATTTTTTTTTTTGGCTATATATTAAGGAACGATTGTTTTCTAGCGGGTTGTAGCGTGTTAAGAGATTACAGATTTTGCAAAGAGAGCAGAAGATACGCAAACTTTAAATGCATGAAAAAAGTTCAGAAAATGAAGTAGATATTGATAAAGAAAAAGTGTTCTCGTTTTAACGAAATAGTGGTAAGGAAAATATAATTATTAAATAAATGTTATATAGGCTTCATAATTTTTTCTTTCCTATTATTTTATGTGTATATATATATTTGGTAGGATTGCATAGATTGCAAAGCCCGGATAAAATGGTATCAATCGATAGAGGGGAGTCAAGGTATGCAAAATATCTTTAATGAATTAGGGGTCAAAGGTTAACGAGATATGGAGACTGAAAATTTCATAGTGCATATAGTATGAATAAATATTGATTTGATACTGTGCTTCGCTTAGCTATAGCAGGGAGCGTGACGCGTCCCATTCCCGTGCTATGCTACGTAGACGCGTCTATATCTCGTTAACCTTTGATCTTTGACCCCTAGTTCATTAGGGATATTTTGCGTGTCTCGACCCCCCTATCTATCGATACCATGTTTTCTGGACTTTGCAATATATGCAATCTTAACGTTTTTTAGGATTTTTATCTGTTTTTTTTTCTTTATGTTTCGTATTATTAATATTCTTAATAAAAATTAAGTTTCTTATGTGGAATTAAAGAAATTTATTTGTTTTTAATTGGTTTTGGAATATAATCCCCTTTTTTGTATTGACTCCAGGTTTCACATAACACGGTTTCACACAAGACGGTGGTTTTTTAGGAACCTATCTACCGTCTTATAGGAGGGATATCTGTATTTCAATTAAAATATTGATGCTAGTATTGCATATTTTAAATTCGTAACAAATATTTTAAATTTCGGTTATTATACTATTGATAGAACAATACAATAGTTGATTTTCTAGAACCTTGATAAAAATTGAATATTTTAATTAGCGTACATTATTTTTTATAGGTAATGTTGCAGGTATTTTTGA
>WUQG02119574.1:0-24924 GCA_011317285.2 Androctonus mauritanicus | reverse complement strand
ATCTAAATTTTAAAAACAGTTATCATGGAACTCAAAACGGTTTATTATCTGGTTTTATTATCATGGAACTCAAAGCCTTTTGAATTATGTGGGATTAAATACTTGTGGTTTTACATTGTAATTTTTACGGAACCCAAGGCGTCTTGGGTTATATGGAGCTTAAAATCTACATCGGTGTGGCCCACCCTTGGCCCACCCCAAAAAAAGCTGGTTACGTCCCTGTATGTATCCGACTGGTTGTTGTACATTTTACGTTTCTAGATTTTCAGCCGCAGAGCTGTTTTTGAGCAAACTATTTGTGTATGAATACTTTCTGCACTCACTGTATAGAAATAAGTATATAAGAATTTATGAATCTATCTGACGAATCTAGGTTAGCATGGTGGTGCCATTCATATGCACTTCTGGTGTCTTTAGTGAAAAATCAAAACAATGAATCAGTTTTTCTTAATAAATTAATAGGTTAATAAGTACTTTATTAAAAATTAAGAAAGACTAATTTTAGGCTTGCTAATAGATAATTTGTGATCATATTAAACGAATCGACAAAGAATATAATTGATAATCATATGTTAAGATTATATTAAAGCTAAGAATTTAATTTGAGTGCTGCCATTCACCATTTAGTTTACATTGTTTTTATATTAAAGCTATTTATAGTTTTTGCTGATTTCTTTCGATAATTGAGATATGTAATAATTGCCCAACGAGGAATATGATCAAATACGAATAATCGACTACGGCAGCATTTATATTCAATAAAGACAGCATGTTAAATAGCTAAGTGACATTATTCAAATTACAAACTTACCATATCCTTTAAATCAGTGTTTTTCAAACTTTTCTGATCTGTGATCCAAAAAAGAAATACAAGTTATTATAAAATATGATCCATTTTAAAGGTCCAATAACTGTTTCTCATGTTGCTAGCGTAACTGGCTACAGTATTTGTTTCAATGTATTCAGGTCTTGCTAAGGATACGTGCAATGCACTGATATTTTTTATTCTATTTTATTTTTAAAAAATGCAGGTTGTAATCCACTAAATTAATTTCCCCACTAATGAATTACAATCTGCAGTTTGAAAAACACTACTTTAAGTTATGCAATATGTTTTCAAATATTTACCACTTCTTCAGTAAATTTTTTTTTCATTATTATTATAAAAATAAACTATATTAAGATAAAACTCTTGTATAGAATATATGATATATTTATTAATTAATGATGTGCAATTTTTACTATTCAAAATTTTCCGAATTAATTCAAAAAGAAAATATAGACTTAAGTTAGTGTTATCGATATTATGTTGTTCAAAGCAGTCTTCTTGCGAATCTATATATATCTAGCATTTCTATCATTGTTAGAAATTCCATTGGAAATCTTCCTTCGAGACTGTATTTAACACAACATTGCATACAATGCCGATATGAATCTCTGGAATACCTTTTTATCTTTATCCTTTGTATCATAGTTTCAACTGTAATAATGAGAAAAAAAATTAAAAATTACAGCTAGTTATATCAGCATAGCATGAGAAGTGTGGAAATATTGCGATATTATTTTTGGCTAAAAAACTATTGCAAAGAGAAATAAGTATTTTGTTTCAATATTTAAAATATCGATAAAATTAAATTACATTTCAATTAATTCTAGTTAAAAGTTTACAAATATGATTAATATTTAAAACAGTAAAAATAAAAATTTTAGACAATCAGAAGAATTTTCTTAATTTTTGAATATCTTAATAATTTAATTCCTTGATATATTGGTTGGAATATTTTTGATAAATCTGAAATTTTTCTTAAAAAGAAAGTTTGAAATTCATAAAAAAAAGTATTTCATAATTATCAATATTCCAACCAATTGTTTAACTACTGTTTAGATTTTCTGATAATTGAATTAACTTACTTCTTATTTTGAATTTCTTAAAACTTGTTGCTATATATTCTATACCAGATAAGGTAAAAGGTATCTCCTTACAATAATACCAGTATAAATTGTTTGTGTGTAGATGTATAGCTATATAATTGATATATTTTATATATAAAGATCATCATCATCATCATTAAATGCACGCAATATTCAAATACTTAACAATGACCTTATTAAAGATTATGCAGTAATACATATAAAAATATACTGTACACTGTATTTTTATCCGATATGCGTTTTTCTTTTGTTAAAGCTAAAATTTCAAAGTAAAAGTAAATAAAATTAAAAAGCCAGTAATTGCTGTTGCCACCTAAAACTCGAAGAATATTATTCAATCGATCGATAGATCGATCGAATACTGTTCATTCGAGCTTGCAGTTGGATACATCAATTCATTTCCAAATTAATTCTTTTCTTTTCTGTAAATACTAAAAAATATAAAATTTCATTCTTATAATTAATTACAAAAATCACATTATAAAGTGTAACTAATGGTGTGCAATTTTTACAATGTTCATATAAATTTCTACAATAAATTAATGCCGATAAAACTCATATATGAGAATTCATATTAAATATTTATCTTAAACTATTCGATTCGCGCTATTAGACTTATAATGCAGTACATTGGAATATCTAATTAATTAATGCATTTTTTATATATGTCTGGTTACCTAAGAACTACAGAATAATGCTATGAGCTATTACTTTTTTACGTAAATTATTATTCAAAATTTTGGCATAATAGATTGTTTATTGTTATAAATACCTTATATCATTTTAATTTTTTATATTTATTTATAAAGTAAAATTTAATTTCGTAATAAATTATTTCATAAAAAATGCATCTAATTATGTAGTTTAAAAAATAATTAACAAAAATTCATTAACGTACGCTAATAAATTTATTTAAACGCTATTGTTTCAAAACCAGTTCTATCAGAATAATAATGTAATACTGTCTCCCGAATATTTGTAATTGCTATTAAATTTTTAATTATTTTTTATTTTTAAATAGTTTATTAATTGCTATAATAGTTCAATAGTTTAACAGTAAATTTAATTTTTTTTTTAATTCTTTGAATACTATCATAATTTAAAATTACGGATTTTATATAAATCGAAATAAATTCTATACATAATTTTTCACAGGATGTGAGTAATGATATATAGAATTGCGTATGGATTTGAATTTCCTATCGAAATTTGTTACAGCGTAATATAGTAGTTTGTGATAAAATTTATTATTAATTTTAATTTACAATAACTAGATCTATTTAGGATGCTATTACGTTGCCAACACAGTAAACATAAAATAACAATAATAAAAAAGATTAAAATAAGTTAAATTAAATACACACAATTATTTTATCATGCAAATTAGAATAATAAATAACACTGTTCATATATCCGTAAGGTATTCCAAATTATGCAAACACCATGAAACTTAATTAGAATTCTACGAATTTATACATAATTTTTTAATTAAATTAAAAGATTTTTTCTCATAGTTTCCATTTTATATTTGATTGTTAATGCGAAAATCATAATTGAAAGGAAAGTTCAACTACATTTTTTTACTGTAAATAATATCGTTAATATAATTTTTCTTGCATGGTCTAGATTTATATCTAGAAAAATTCTACTAGACACTCAAATATTGAGCTGTTAGAAAAGAAAGTTGGTTATATAGCTTGTTATTTGATATAAAAATCGATGATAATATAATAAAATATTATTATTGTTAATTAATATTAATATACAGCTGATATTAATCCGTGTATGTTAAAATATTCAAATACTTCCATGCCGATTGTTAGAGTTTACAGTAACAATGTAAGCGGTCAAATTATTGTAAATTGTATTATAAATTAATATTGAACTCGTAATTAGGCTGTATTGTCATTATTTCTGCACTGATTTTTGATGATGTAGATGTATTGCACATTTTAAAGGCAGTATTGCCCAAAGTATGGTATGTACTATCAGTGATACGCAAAAAACTAAGGATTACGGCGATTTTTTAAATTTTTATGACCTTTTCTTTTATATTTTTGACATAGATTTCACAAGTTTGTAATTTATTATAACACAAATGGTAAAAAAAATGAATACCTTATAATTATTCATGTTTAAATAAAAATATTATAACTTGTCCCTATTACATTTTTTAAAAAGAAAAATTTAATTAAAAAATTTTAAGTTTGAATTTTTTGGGAGAAAAAATTTAAATGAAAATTTTAATAGGCCTAGTATCCTGAGAGCGGTGTATTGGTGCGCTCTCAGATATTTTAAAACGGGTACGAGAATTCTAACAGATTGGGAAACACTGCTTTAGAAAAATCATCAGGTCATCTATAACCTTGAAATAGGTAGCCACTATATTAAATACTTTAGATTAGTTTTTATTTTCTTTTCATTATTACTTATAAGTGTGGCTACTGACTGTGTAAGTTAATTTTTATAGTGATTTAACATTTACAAATTCAAGAATATATATATTCTTACATTTGTAAATGAAATGAAATCCTATAAATTTCATATTATCATATGAAATTTATTTCTTCTCAATTATCACATTGCCAAAATGATCTTTTAAATTTTTAAAAGTTCAAAGATAAAAAAAAGTTATATAAAATATAGTTTTTGTAAAATATAAAAGCATAGGAAAAAATTTTAAAAAAATTATTTATTTGTATTATTTCGTTAATAAAGTAAACATATTTAACATAAAACTTATAAAACTATAATAGTTTAATTATATTTGTATTATTTATTCCTGCTTAAGCGTGCAGTTGAAAGTTTTATATAATCCCGAGTCATAAATAGCGAAATTTTATCACGATATAAATCTTAAAAGAAGAAATTAATTCTTTCGTAAAAAAATTAATTACTCTACTTGTTATTTATAAACCACATCATAGCAAGACTTAACTCGCTTAAATTTTTATGTACATTATTCTGGCAAATTGTCAGCAGAATAATTTTCGAAATTTTATGTAAACTATTTACAGAAATTAGCAAGCAAAAGTAAAATAATGTGAATGTAAATTTTAAAATTAATTAATTTTATAAAATGGAGAATTATAAAAATAACTATTATGTCATTTTCCTTGAAACTATATTTGAGTCTGAATTAGACGGAAAAATCAGCAGTAAAAGGAATATGGGCAAGGTACAATATAACGATACTAACTTTGTAATTTTGATATTAAATTATACTAAAATTGGATTGCAAATATAAACATGAATGAATCATAAAGACGAATAAATAAAAATATCTAAATAAGGAGATATTTAATTTATATATATCAAAACAATAACGGTAAAATATAAATTATTTAAAAGTAGAAACAATAAGAAATTGAAAAAAATACGGAATAGTAATTAGAATTATCCAAAGACCAATAAAAAGTAGGCGGAGCAATGAAGATGGATTTGGGAAACTTAATGCAACCACATTCCACAGGTGAACTAACAGATGGTGTTTTCTTTGTCTAGATCAGCAGAACCTTGAAGCTGTGCGAACTTGCACATGTACTACCTTACAGTCGAGTTTCCTGGCTGGTTAGGTGGGGGAAGCGTAGGGGAAAAGCTAAAGACCAGTTTTGAACCGTAGACTTAACCTGAGTGTGTGTATAGAATGGCAGAACTTTCACTTCGTTTTCAGCCATGTTGAAGCAATGGGACAATGACTCTCGAAGTTACTTGCAGACAAATAAATTATTCTAACATCTAATATGGATATAAGAATATTGTATCGAATGCATTTGTATATATTGTAGATATTCTACTCTTCATTTCTTAGAAGCGAAACAGGTGAGTCGAACTCAACGTTTTTTCGTTTATCGATTTTATCGTTATAATTTTTGATAGATTTTCGTACTACTATACTAATTAGAATTCAAAATATTTTTAATTTTAAAGAAACCAATATTTTATATACTTAATTAAACTATCGATAGTATAAAATTCGTTGTGAAATTATGTAATTGTTTTAAGAGGCGGAAGGACAGATTGGACGTCATTACGTGATGACTTTACAAGAAAAAGTAGAACGAGTAAGAAAAATTTCATCGTATATTATGTTGTCTACCTAATTAAGAATTAGTGCATCGATTAGTTAAGCATGCTTTAATTTTCAAGAGTAATTTGAATTTGGTTTCAATAAAACAAACAAGATTAGCCAACTAGCTATAATTTGATATTTTTTAGAAAATGTACGGTACTTTATTTATGCAAAGTCAAAGTAACTTTGATTTATTTATCCTGATTCAATTTTCTTGAAAATTAACGTTACAGTTGTGCATCTGTTTTCCATTAGAAAGCAATTTTCTTTGAGATCTTATTTTTCCATGTAATTTCGATTAGAACCTAAAAAAAAAAATCTTTCAAAATCTGCAAACGATTTGTTTTCTACGAATCATTCTATAAAATTTGCTATATCTACTTATAAAAGCATGTGTACATTTTTTTTACATTTTAATTAATTTCATACTGTTTTGTCCTTAATTCCAAAAGCAAGTATATAAAATAACAAAAAGAAGCATCCTAGAGAAACTCTTGAATCGATACATAGTTTTTTTTTAATCTTACTTACCAATTTTCTGATAACATTAATGAACAGATATAAACGTGGCTTCGAGCGAAGGGCGTAAATTCCAAAGATACTTTAGAGTTGCCATTCATATAAAGTACCGGATAACCGATGCAAAAGAATTTTCATTGGCAAAAAAAAAAACGGAAAAAATGTGTGCATAAATTTATAAAATGATGTTTCAAATAATTCTTTAAATATTTATCAGTGTTTGATTTTTTGCTTAAAAGTTTAAAGTATTATATTGAATATAAATATTAAACACAGACTGCATATATAAGTTCTAAAAATAAGTATAACGATATATAAATTACATATTTATACTGCGTAAAATTCGATTTGCAAGAGAAAATCTTTATAGTGTGCATAAAAGAATATTTATTTATACTGTATTATATACAGTATAATTAATAACGGAACTAATTACTCTAAGCCTATTATTAATCAAATATTCAACTCATGATTACAAATAATAGTCATTCAAAAGATCTGTAATTATTATCCGTTCTCTTTATGAAACGGATTAATTCAGAAATTCATTTATTTTAATTCAACTAATTTAATGTCAAAATTAGTTTGTTGTGAAAAATAATAATCAAATGTCATTAAATTTCCTAAATGCTACTATCCTATCTACTTCAAATTATTAGACATGTAACTTAAACATTGTTTAACGATAGTAATAAATTGCGTTTTTTTACAATTAGAAAAAACAAGATAAAAAAAACCAATCTTCCAGAAAAAATTGCGTTTTTTACATAGGCTATAAAATGTAATTATAATTAATGTATAATGATTTCAAATACAATTTACTTATAATTGTGTTTTTCTTAGAAGTTCAAAAACATTCGTGAGAAAATAAATTTTAAAAATTATTACAATATTTCATTAATATTTTTTAAATTAATACACATATATAATACATAACATTTAAGAATGATCAATAAAATTTAACACTAGACTTTTGAAAAAAACAACTAATATGGATCTATTATATAATTTTTATAATATATAAGTATAGAAAAGTTTTATTTTAAATTTAAAATTAAAAAAAATTAATTGTTATTATAGTATTTTATTATTAATTTTGTTATTAATGCATTATACATAAATATGTTATTAAGTTTAATAATAATAATAATAATTGTATCAGATCTAATAAAATGTTAATGAAAATAATTATAAAATAATTATAAAAAATGAGGAAGTTTCTAAAAAGCATTGGTAGAAAAGAAATATAAATAATAACTTCGTTGAAATGAAAGAGTATTGAACAAAAGGAATGCAAAAAATAATAACGAAGTTTAAAAAAAAGTTAAATTATCGAATAAATAATAATGTAAAAATTAAATTATCACTATAAAAACATTGGTATATCTTTGTGAGAATTCTCGATTAATAAATTAAATAATTTTTCTCGAAAAATAAAATTTGAATCGCTTGTCAATTAAAGCAATAAAATATTGAAAATTATGCATTTTTTTAAACCTAATTTGTTTTTTTATTGCTAGATTTTTAATAAAACAATCCATTATCACGCGTTTAATATATTTTATATCACGCGTTATATATTTATGGTTACACCACGAAACCAAAATTAACATCAACAATTTTTTTATTCATTTTAAACATTAGCGTGTTTGATGTTAAGTAAAAATAAGCAGATTTAAAATATTATTTTTTATGTGCACGATTTCTTTTACAATTGTATAAATCTCTCACTCACTCTCTCTCTCAATTTTTTCTTTCTATTTTTTTTATCTAGCTTCAGATTGAGAATTTCAAGTTGGCCTGGTCAGTATGATAAGGTGCTATGTCAACAGATATCTTCCAGATCACTATCTCCCCAAACAGTTGTAAATGACGTTTCAGTGTATTATTGGTTCTTTTACATGACGTCATCGACGGGTTGTGGTCGGATTTGGGAGGGAAGTAATTGTATACAGTGATTGGCACGTGAGACCCAACATTGAACTGTTTACATGGTTCGTTCTTGTGTAGGATTTTGGTGTCGCCATGACAACACATCCTCATTGGGTGCCCATGGTTGCTTCACCGAATTTCTTAGCTATGTAAGTATTTCGTCTGAATATTTTTTTATTTTCTTCAGTTTATTTATAAATTTATGATAAAATATAAATAAATTTGACAAACAATTCATTGCAAAATAAATAGCTACCTGGTATTAAAAATAGAAACTACTTAATTATGTAATTGAATATATTTCATAGTTTTAAAATGAAAATTTTCAACTAATTTTTAACCGTTTATATAACGATACTCGGAAAGAAAAAAAAATATTTTCCAAACACTCATAAAATATATTTAATATTTAAATTATGTTTTTTAAAATTCATTTAGTAAACAGTATATAAGAAAATGGCAAAATATTTGAGTTTTTGGTAAAAGAAAAGCAGTGTCTAGAAAGGAAATTTAAATTTCAAACTTGCTTCAAATTTAAAAATAAACAAATTTATTTTACTTGGTAGAAAGCTAAAGTGGCCAGTTGAAATGTCGAATTGTTTACAGTATTGGAGGAGCTGGAATTTTATTTGAAAAGTTCTAAAGTTGAAATTATTAATAAATTTTTTAGTAAAAAAAAAAAAATTAAAATTGGAACTAATATTTTATTGCGGATTAAATAAAAGAGTGTTTTGTTTTAATGAAGGAATATTTTTCGATTTGTTTCATAGTACAGAGCATTAACTTATTCATTAAAAATAATAACAGTAAGAAGTGAATAATTATAATTTATAAATTATTCAGATCTGTCTACTTTACATGATGTTCCTAAAACTTATAAAGAAGATTAAAGAAAAGATTCTCAAAGTATTCTTCCGAAAAAGGATTACTTTTAAAATTTTAATATTAATAAATATGAATTACATTAATAAGAATAACAGTCATCAGAAAACATTTACATATTTAATTCACTGGTAAAAAGGAAAGTTTTGTCTTTCATTTACGAAGTTTTTATTTCGTTTGTTAAGAATGAGGCATCTCAGGAGAGATGAAGGTATTATCAGACAGAAAAGAGAGAGTACAGAACACTAAAAGAGATTAGTTATAGCAAGTTTTCAGAAAGGATGACAAATTTGCATTTTACGAGAGAGATAATATAGTCGTCATGCGTGTAAAGTGGATGTATCGGAAAAACAGCTGTTCTGATAAACTAATAGTCTCTTTTTATATAAAAACTTGAAAGAATTAAGATATTTTCGGTTTACAGGCGTGATTAATGTCATTGATCCCATTTATAGTTTTGAAAACATTTCACGAAAGTTACCACACCCATAAAATTGGACAGTTAAAAATCCCATTAGTATATACAGAATGGCAGTTTTGTTCTTATCAATTATTACAGAAAGATTGGCGAGTAATAAATGGTGTTTTCTATATTAAAATTAATTATACTAAAAATAATAATTGTATCATTAAATTAATTTAATATATATATATATATATATTTTTTTTTTTCTTAATTGTTAAGAAAGCATTTTTAACTGCTAAACATTAGCCTATCTTTAATAAATGAGGAAATTTCAACTCACTGTTAAAAATATAAAATTATTATGTTAAAAATAATTATACTTTTATAAAATAAATAGTTAATTACATAATATAAGAATAATTAATTAAATTATTATTTAATTATTATTTTATATTAGTTTAAAGTTTTATATCGAGATATGATTCAGTAACTCGTAAAGTAACTTTACGTAAAAAGTTCATAGTAAAAATTCGTAACCTTAAAAATAGTTAATGGTAATATGGTAGAAAAAGTCTATCGATAAAACTGTTCCACTTTTCCCTCATTTCTTAGCACGTTTCGGGAGGAATAGGAGATCTCATGTTACTGGTTGACCAAGTTGACCTAATTTGCTTGATTTAGTATTCCTTATAACCTAATATAATAAAAATATTAATTTAAAAATCTCCTTTAAATGTTATATTGTTGTATTTGAAATTTTTAGGTCGCGATATTAGATGTTTTCGGAAAAGAACCTGACGGAAAGAGAGCGGTTTTTAAGATTACAAAAACGGTTTTGTCCTCCTTTCATAAAGACCTCTAACAACTGACAACCACCCATTGGGTTAATATAAAAGATACGGTAGTCGAAATCCTTGCGTGACATTCATCACGGAAGGACTTGCATGAATGGTAAGCTAGCAATCGCGTCTTTAGCGAGACTAATGATGAGACCCAGACCTTATTGAGTCCGCCTGTCTCTTGTATAAGTGTACACAAATCACAGCGAGACTAATATAGTATAAGCACTAACTAAAAAATTTCGGATATAATAATAGTTTAGAATACTTTTTTTAATTTTTTCGGCTTCATTTATAATAATAAAATATGTCATCATTTTATTTTTAAAATTATTTTTGTGTCGAAATTAGAAAATATTTCAGATTTATTCGAATTTTGTTTAAAATTACTCGTCGTTCTACATCACTATCACACTCCACTATGAATATTACCATTTTTGTCAGTCATGTGTATGATATTACTCCCGAGCATGAGTTAGTGTTGACATCTTCCGTTCGAAAATTACTTCTAAAGTAGAAAGGGAGAAATTAATTACTTAAATATGTCACCGTTATATTATATGACAACACTAAACGCGAATTTAAAAAAATAATCTATCAAAAAGAACTTTTAACTGGACTTAAATAAATAATTACGATGTATTCAAGTTTTCAAAATGCAAAAATCAATGAATAAATTTAATTATTTCTAGTGCTGAAGAATGTGATTGCATTTGTCACGAAGAAATTACGCCTGATTCGTGCTGTTGTCATGGTCTTCAACATGTTAAAAATTTTTATAATAATACGATTTCTGTAAGTCAACTAGAAGAATTTGATGGTATAGAAGACATTCTGGCAGTGAGGTAGGTGTCTAAATACTCTTTCTGAAAGAAATATCGTGATTGAGACAAGAAAAGAGAATTTTCACGAGTACTTCCACTCAAGATATACTCGATGTACTTCGTGGGATTACGAGTACATAGCTTTCTTGAGAGTTGTTAGATTTTTTTTTTTTATAAATTGATGTATGTGAATGAATACCAGTTAAATCTCATTGAAGAATAATAAGTTACGCCTCAACAAGGAATTGGGAAATTTATTATACCTCATGAGACCTAATAAAAATAACCGGACGATAAGAAAACATATAAATTAATAAAATGATAAATAATTTTTGTTCTGTTACATTACATTAAGTAATGCAATCCTATCAAAATAGAAACATAATTAATGGTCTTATTATCGAAATTGCGGAAGTTTTTATATCTTAATTGATCTTTTTAGAAAAATTCTTTTATTAGAAAATTAATGGCAGCTTTACGCTAACATCATACCTTATTTATAAGATATAGATAAATAGCATTAATTGAATGCTGCCAACTTTATCAGATATTATTCATTTTTACTAATTAATAATAATTAAAACAATGACTTTCCATATAATTTTATTAATTTTAAAAGCTGACGTAATTCTCTCAGAAAACGAATTTTTTCACATAAGCATCCAGCGCCATCTTCTGATTTAATTTTAAAATATAATTAATTCGAATTTTATTATTTTTAACAAAACAATAGAAAATACGAAATTTACTTTATTAAAGACATTAAATTTTTTTATAAACTAAAGTTTTAAGTTCATGAGTGTGCTGTATTTTAAGTATTTGTTAATTAAGAAGTCTTTCTCGTTAATATTCATTAAATAATATCCAAGATCCAGATTAACTCGATAAGACGAATTTCGATTTTATTAACTTTTATGAAAATGTCCAAAGCGAATATATGACAAGTTTTAATCTGTTTCGCATCTTAATGATGTCTTAGTTTATTAATATTCCATTCAAATGACTACACCAAATAAGAAATTTAATAACAATTATTGAACATCGGATAATTAAAATGACTAATGACGAATTTGAGATCTTGTTTCTTATTAACTGTTTATTAATTAAATTAAACCAAATTAAATTAATAATTATTTCTAATTTAAGATATTAATATTTCAAAAAAAAGTTAAATAATTTTTCGATGCTATAAAAATAAATTTTGATTAATATATGTTAAGTTTTATAATAGAAGAGATTACAATATGAACTTTGAATATATTTACATCATTAATTTTCGTTATAAATATTCTTGGATAATGAATTCAATCAATTTTAGGATTTATTTTCTTGTTCGTTTAATTTTCTAGTATGAGTGTTCGTTATTTTACATTATTTTTGTGTGTTAACAGACTTTTTTTCGGATTGATTGCTGGTAATCAGTTTTATGTTGTTTTTAATCAATATAATGAAGCATATGATTGCGGTATTACGGAAAGCTCATCAGTAGTTGGACAAATCCACGATGAAAATTAAAAATATTTCTGTTGATCGCTCAATATTTCGAAAAATTAATTTTTTAAATATCGAGAGATCAACAGAAATATTCTGATAACAAAATCAGTTGTCCGAACAAACTGTTCTTTTTTTTGAAAGAAAAATGCTGGCAGTTTCAATGGACTCCATTTTGTTTCAAATATCGGATCAAAAGGGGGAAACAATCTTACTATAAGTATCTTTAAACTTCTTTCTGTGCATTATAAAATTGATTTGATCATATTAGAAAAATTTTAATGTTGCCACATCAATGTCACCATTTTGAAACTAAGCACTTACATAATTAAAAAATAAAAAAATTATTATTTAAACTTATTTATACTTTCTACTGTAAAAAGTTAATAGATATCGCAATGACTCAAATACAGTACAGTAGTCACCTGCTGTCTCTTTTTACAAGAGTCATTACGGCAACACTTTATCTCGCTGTAACTTTCAATTTTGAGTTAAATATTATTAATCTGACATTTATATTCGAGAGATGTATTTAACAGGTCGTAGAATTCTAAATTTGAAGCTATAAATCAATTTATAAATCTTTTAATGAAAGAATTAGAGCAGTTTGAAAATAGCAGAACTCGGTTAAAAAAAAGCTTCGTTCTTCTTCTCTTCCTCTTCCACAGTTATTTTTACATATCGCATCATGAAATTTAGAAAATAGATATTTCTTAGAATATTTTAAGGTCCGATTAAAATTTGAATACGATATGAAAGTTTCTTCTCCGTATAAATATTCTACTGGTCGCAGTGTAATCAAATGTGGAATATAGGAATAAAAATAACTATTAGTTACTAATTTAATTAATTAATAAAAATTTCGATCAGTTGGATCGATAGTGTAGAGAATATAGGATAGAGATTTTTCCATTTCTTTACCTTTTTATCCTTTCATTTTCTTTCCTGTAAATATCGCTACAAATTCCTTCATTCTGACATCGATTAAATTTTAAATATATTGTAAGTTGCCTCTTATGTTATCTAAAACACTTCATAGAGAAGGCTTTCAGCGTGAGGTCTTCTATGTTTCATAGCTCTAAGGCCAGATTAAGATCCTTTGGAGCCTGTAGACACAAAAATATTTCTAAATAAATTATAAAATTGCTCAATAATTTTTAACCTGCTTTTGGGATCCCTCATTATCGAAGGTCCCTAGATACGTACCTATTGTGCCTAGTGGATAATCCGGCTCTGCATGGCTCAATTGACTTTGACTGACTTTCATATATTCAAATTCGATCATGTTACAAGAGTACAATTAGTACATGTTTTTTAAGATTCCCTAAGATGTTTGGCATATCGGTCTAAAATAAGTATTGTACTATATTTAGTGATGTCCTAGTATATTTTCGTTAGAAATTTTTCTCAGGAAATCTATTTTTAGCCTAAAAGATATATCTATTCAAAATCATCAAATATGTTAAAAGCAAGGCAAGTGCAGTTCAGTATTGAAAAATTAGAATTTACTACAGTTTACAAATGGTTACTTGCTTAAGAATTTAAGAAAATAAAACAACCAAATAGCAATTTCTAAACTGTAGTTAATATAATTTTTCAGTAATATATTTAATTTATTTTATATATATGAAATATTTTTGAATGTAGGCCTATATAAGCTAAATATAAAAATAGATAATTTTGCTATCAGTTCGTTCATAAAGTATTTTCTAAGTAATGTGCTAATATAGTTAATAACTGTATTAATAATATTAATTTAATAAATAAATATATTCTCATCAATTTCAATAAATCGAAAAGTACAACAGACAGTCAATGGAAATAATTTAATTTAACATCATTGATTCGAACTTTGTTGATGAAAAGACATCCACAATTAATCCATTAAACGTTATTTAGCACAAATTTGATTCAGCGATGCTAAATTAAATTATTTTGTAGTTAATTTAATGAATTTTTGCAATTCTCATTGAAAAAACATTTATCTCATTTGTTAATAGTTTAATGAAAAGTCTTTTAAATTATTCATATAATAATCGATATCGTTTAATGTTATAGCACAATAAATCTCATTTTGCATTTGCTTGATGAACATTAATTAAAATAAATAAGATGTAGATATGAAACGTTTACAAATCTTCATTATTGACCATCTGCGATTTATTATTTGGTACCAAGAATCTAACTAATGAACTATCGATTATTCTTATACTCACGGGATATCTTTCTTCACAATGTTCTACAATAGTTACAATTGTTTTTATTTAAAAAATTATTGATTTTGAACTAAATCCTGCTGAAGTTTCACTTTTTAATCAATGCTTCTTATTTCACTCTCAAATTAATTTCGAAATATTGTATATATTTACATATAATACAGTATATATAATACATTAAATGCCCGATTTAATGAACTAATAGAATAGATATCCGTTAAATCCGGATATCTTATATCGAAGTTTTGATGTTCAGTATAATCTCGATTTGAGACATCCGGATTTGACGGATTTAATTCTCGTTCTGCATTCCGAATTTATTTTTAATCATAAAATGAAATGTTGCAAGTTAGATTTTTTTACTTGAGTAGCTGTAATAGTAGAGAAGAGTTTCAGTGATTTATGTTTACAGTTTCCTTGATATAGAAATTATATTCATCGTTTATTTAAATGATAAACATTGTAATAATCAATTATTCTTCGTAATGAATAGATATAAACATTTTTACATAAAAAACCATACACAGTATTATAAAATATATTTTATAAAAAAATAAATAAATATTTTCTTTCGTGACAAAGTTTAAAATTCTCTAAAAATTAATAATATATTGAAAAAATTAATTTAAAAAGCTACAATATTTTAAAATTAAAATTTTAACAATGCCATTTATGTAAATATAGTATTAAAAATTCCATCATAAAAATTAATAAACATTTCCACTCCATGCACGATGAAATAAATACGATAAGAAACGTCATAATTACTTTAAAAATTAAAATTAATTTTTAATAAATAAATAATTCATTACTTGTTTTCAAAAATAATATTTCTTAAGATAATATTTAGATGGTACTCTATAGCTTTCATCCGTTGCCTTCGTCTACGTATAGCATGTCTGTAATACTTAATGTCCTTGAAGTCACCGCTGAGTTGTCCTCTAAAAGTCCTGATGTCATTTCAACTTCATCCTTTCATCTGTAAAGTAGCGACATCATATTATCTCTATAAGAGTTTTTTACTTACAAAATATAATACAGTATAGTATAGTCTAATTTTCAAAGAGAAACTTTCTGTATTCAATAGGGTATTCTAAATAGACTCATGGTAGGACTATATGATAGATGTGCTACTCGATATTCTTTCTTCAAATATAAAAGAAGAGTTTTTATCAAAACTATACATACTGAAAAATTGCAAAGCGTTATGCTTATCATTTCTTATACTTTTATTTAATAAAAATGTAAAATTATTTTTATTATAGATCTATATATATATATATTATAAAAGAAACATGATTCAAAAAGTCATATTTATAAACGTGAGGTAAATTCCAATGATAATGTTGCATCGTAATCATAAAGTTTCTCTGCAAAGGTTCCGAAAAGAGTTCAAGTTCATTCAATGCCTTTTATGCTCCGAATACAGATTCATGGACAATGACATTTTTGGAAATAAGCCAAAGAGCGGAAAGAATGCTTCCGTTTTCAAAAATAATAATCTATAGATATTCCAACTATATTCTTATATTTAAAAAAATTTGAAAAGGTTAAAATAATAAAAATTTTAATGCTTTTCTAGATTATAATTTCTAATATATATATTATTTTACGCCATTTTAAACATCTTTGTATTTCCTATTAAATATTGTTATTGTTTTTTATTATTGGATAATATTTTTATTGGATTATAATACTATATGCTGTAAAACATAAAATTTATTTCTTATATTCATGAGTAAATTAAATAATTCTGATGTTTTTCCTTGAACCATTTCTGTTACAAAGATTCTGCTATATTTCTTTTAGCGGTTTTTGTGGATAAAAATATCAAAACAGGAAAACAGAATATTTTTTCATTTAATCGATTTCCTGTTTGGGAAGTGATGTGGACATCAAATGAAGAATAGTCTAAAGATTATTTGTATATATAGGTGGCAGTCATTCATTTTGTTTTGTTTTTTGTTTTGTTATTTTTTAATGCTTTAAGCCGAAATAATTAACTTATCTATCATTGCTATATCGTTTTAATTTTAAAATAAAAATTTTATATTGGTTATAATCTAATTATCATAAGAGTAAACTGTGGCTATTCATATCCAGAATCAAATAAACTAAAGAATTTTGTTATAACTTCAAAATTGTTTGTTATAACTATGAAAAAACAATTCGTTTTTAAAATTCAATTTTTCTTTTTATAATATTTAACTTATAAGCTATGTACTATATCCACTTATTATCATAAAATTAAAAATATATATCCGATTTCTAAACAGCCATTCTATCATTATATCACTGTTAACAATTTTGAAATCCTATCTTTATTTTAAATTTAATAGCTGAGGAAAGGAATGATGATGATAATTTAATTAAAATAAATTAAGATTATGATAAAGATACTTCTTAATCTCTTTTGTAATAAATGAACACATTTGCAAAATTTTTAAATGGAGATTATATAAATCGAACCGAAATTATATAAACAACAGAAGTATCAGAAAAATCCTTTCTTTCAAAATCTTAATTCTTAAAAGAAACATTCGAGACACTTTGGAAGAAAGAAAACATTTCT
This sequence comes from Androctonus mauritanicus, assembly GCA_011317285.2. NCBI lineage: Eukaryota > Metazoa > Arthropoda > Arachnida > Scorpiones > Buthidae > Androctonus > Androctonus mauritanicus. The sequence continues at coordinate 7,239 of WUQG02119574.1, read as the reverse complement.
ATCACAAAGAAGACAGATGTTTCACTTGATGCTTAGTAATTTTCGATAGTTTTGATGATACGTACTGTACAATGACTGAAAGCTTAATCTAATGGAAAGATAAGTCTATGTTACATTAAACAACAGAAGAATCTTATATGAAAATTCATTCAATGGAAGATAAGTTTTATTTCCTTATTCCAAAATAATTATAGCTTGAAAATTATATACTATACACAGTATATTTATTTAAAAAATATTTTAGTTTTATTAAAATTCTTATTCTTTATAACAGAATGCTGTATTTAAGAAATTCAACTTATGAGAATCTTCTCTGATTTTATTTATTATGCTTAATTATATTGTACACAGTATTATAAAGACAATAATTATAATTCTGAGCTTTATTTTAGCATATTTTTTGTAATAATCTTCTCTTAGCATAGATCTCTAACGAGTATAATAATTACAAATTTTCGAAAGCTATTGAAAAACAATTTACTATAATAATAAAAGTTATATATTAAATCGTTTAGATGAAAGATATTTAAATATCGATAAATTAAACAGATTATAAATCAATCTATTCGTTACGAAATAAAGAACTGAATCTATTTATGAAAAATATTTTAAAAATATCTTTAAAAATGCGTATTTTATTATATTATTCTAAATTATACCAAAAAAGCAAAAAATTATGTAAAAATAATAAATATTAAATTAAGAAACAACACCATCATCTTGTATGCTATACAACATCTATTTAAACAACATCAAAATATAACTTATTATAATAACAAATGAACTGTTTTATTGATTACTGCACGCTAAATCAATGTAAAATAAAATTATATTTTAAAATTGAAATACAGATGCAGTAGTAAATTATCATCATCTAATTCTTTAAGAAAAAAAGTAACAAATTTATTTAAAATTTTCAAGAAATTTGATATGCAAAGCTAGTCTTAATTAGAGAAGCAAAATTTTCTGCTAATCAGAAGATTTGAAATTTATAAAAGGATTTCAAAATCCTTTGATGGTACAGAGATAATGTAACTTTAATACGTAGATTATTCTATAATAGAAATGTTTCTCGACCTCTGCTTGCCGGCTCTAATTTCAAGCTGTTCAAAATTCATAGTGAATACATATCTAAATAAATATTATACATTAACCTGAAAATAATAATTAGATTAAATATAAAATAGATTTATTACTCTTTTATTTCCTTTAGAAATGTTAGGTTTAATTTGTTTCTTTTAGATATTTTCTTAGTCATTAAAATAATCTTTCATATATTAAGAAAATAATTTTTAATTAATTTAATTATATATTTTCAAGTTTAATGAAAATATCTGATATATTCTTTATTTAATAGTTTAATCATCAAAATCAAGAGGCACGGCAGTAACTTTAAGCTAAATATCGTAGTCATTGACTAACTTATTATAGGAATTAATATGGACAAAATTCAACTCGTAATTTTCGTTTTAAGTTAGATATTATTAATCTAATAATTATATTCGAGAAAAGTATTCAATAGGACATCGATTGCCAAATTTCGAGTTTAAAAAGTGCAAAAATCGGCAAAAAAGTCGTTTCTCTTCTTATTGTCTTCCTCCTCCTTTTTCTTCCTTCTCCGCAGACACTCTTTAGGTCATATCGTGCAACCGATATTGATGAAATTTGAGATGTAAGTATTTCTTAGATTACTTGAAATCCCCTGAAAATCTCTGCATAATGAGGTCAAAATAAAGAGATGAAATGGGGATTCGTTTTCATAAATACCTCTATTTATCGGATTGTGTTAACCACTTTTGATCAAATTTGGAATATAGGTATATTGTAGTTCAATTAAAATAATTCTGAAAATTTTGATCCAATTGGGCTAAAGTTAAGGGTATAGAAGAGAATGATTCTCTTCTCTAAAAATGTCTCTGTAGCTCACATCGCTCAACCGATTTTCAAAAATGCAGCCAATGGAACCAAAATGATTGGAGTAAAAGATCCTTTCATCATGAACTCTATTACAGATCATATCGCTCAACCAATTTCGATCAAATTTGATATATATATATATGTTTATTATTTTACTAAATATTTTCTAAAAATTTTGATTTAATCGGATTAAAGAGGATATATAATGATATGCAATTAACATACTGTTGTTAAAATATCTCAAATATTTAAGTTTTGATAGAAATCTAGAATATAGATTTTTTCTTAAATTATTTGATGCTTCTTATCAATAGAGCAAAAATAAAATTGGTCTGACAATTTCAAAGTAATAGAGCTATAATGAAACAAATAGGAGAGTCGTTTCATCGTAAGCTGTTTAGGGTAAACCTGGGTAATTTCGTGATAATTTTTGCAAAATTAATATTTAATTAACTAGCGATTCATATAGTTAAAAATTTTGTTTTCATGTAGCGCCAAATATTTTAATTTCTAAAACTGGCAACTTGGTTTAATATTAATTTTTTAGCAAGCGCCAAATAAAACTTTTTAGCACGAGCCAGAAGAAATTGGATGATTGTAGGCCTATTATACAAAGATAAAATATAACTATAATTTATAACAAATATGTTAAATGGAAGAGGATGCATTTTCGCATAATGATACAAAATATAATTTTAAGTTTTAAAAACATTGTTTGAGAGTTTCAAATATTTAATACTGTGTAATAGGACCTTAGCAATTTCGACTGATTTCTTAGCTTTCGCACGTCTATGTTTCGTAGTTCAATACATTACTTCATTTTGAATTATTTTATGATAATATGGCTGAGGATTTCACAAAATTGATTTCTGACTATAAAAATTAAGGTAATATTTGACATTTTTAGGTAATTTGTTTTTCGATTTGGCATATCACGAAATTTGTTAGGTATCATCAACTTACCATATATTGAATAGTTAAAAGTTATTTTTATATTTGAATTATGCCTGTGTTTTTATTAAGAATTTGGAAAGTAAACTAATCTTAACATTTTTTGTAATGTATACGTTCGGTTTAAATTTTTAATTCACGCGACATAAGATTTTTAAATATATATATAAATTATTTTGATATTTTGATATCTAAGAAGTACCGAAAGTATGAAAAAACAGATTTCTCTAGAGCAGTGGATATGATGAAGATACAAAATTATTCCATATATATCGTGATTTCTTCACGATATATATGGAAAAGAAGAATTCAAAAGAATTCAATGTTATTTGATCAACTCTCAAAGAAATATGTAAAGTTTTTGAAGATGAAGATAGCCTTGATTTACCAAAATTAGAAAGCCTATTTACTTTGTCTCTGGCAATGGAACAAAGATTTTATAATTACATTATACAAATTCAAGAAATTAGAATAAAACAAAGAAAAAGATTCCCTTAGGTCTATCTGCTTCTGATGCACCATATGAAAAGAATATGATGTATCAGAAGCAATATGAAAAGAAGGAAAAAGTAGTTGACTGAAATTGTAGTGTTAGTAATAAAACTTATAATGAAGATGCGAAGAAGAAAACAGGCACAGCATGGATTCCATTTTGTTTTTGTCTGCTATGATATTAAACCAAATGTCAAAACAATTCAATAGATGATAAAGGTAAGATATTTATGAGCAATAGTTATGCAGGGCTGACTTAACATACGATCGAGCAGAGCGCCTGCTCAAGGTGCCAATATTTAAGCGGCACCAAAAGGTGCTGGAGCATATTTTGTTTTATTATTATTATTGTAGTAAGACACGATTATTTTTACATATAATTTAATTCGGTTATTTGGATTGGATTAAGGATTTTATTAACAACGCCTATTTCTGTTGCTAGTGCCGAAAGAAATTTCTCAAAATTAAAGTTAGTTAAAACTTATCTTCGAACATTGATTTTCCAAAAAAAATTCACACAATTAATAACCCTTTCCATAGAAAATGACATCGCATAAAATATAGATTATTCCGATTTAATAAAAAAAAATTTGTCAATAAAAAAGCCCGTGCTATCAATTTTTAATTAAAATGTAAATGTAGTGTATAAGTCTATTAACTGATACATTTTGAAGCATTAAATAAGAGTTTTTTTAAGTTATCACAAATTTACCAAAGTACTATCACAGAATTTACCAAAGCATTCACAAAATCATCAATGATTGAAAGCTAATTATAAAGTGATATATATAAGTTAAACGTGTAACGATATTGCTGAAAGAAAGAACTGACATTGTCAGCAAGTATATTGTCTATTGACTTATGTCAATTATAAGATAAATAATTTGTTTTGCGAAAATATGAAAAAATGTGAAATTATCATGAAATTACCAGGTTTGCTCGAATAGTATCTCATGTAGTAACGTATATAATAGTATTCTCCTATCGTACCCTATATTCTAATAAAGTAATAAATTTCACAGTAAAATATATTTATATTAGATTTTTTAAGGCGAAAATTTATTGAACACTCGATCAAAACAATTTTTTTTTTTTTTTTTTGAAGCTTTAAGATCTGCCTATGCACGAACAGGATCCTCAATACGTTTTTACATTGGCGAAACGCATATTGATCAAGTGGTTATAAATATATAAACTTTTTTGGATATGTACTTTTTATATTATAAATTTAAATTATTATTATTATTATTATTATTATTAATTTATATGTATAGTATTAAATTGATAAATTATTTTTTTTACAAAATACAGTGATTATGTTTCAGTTTATAAAAAAAATACTGATTAAATTTCAATTATAAGTCAAGTTAAATTTTTACAGAGGAAAATTCCATTATACTTATCTTGATAAAAATATATAATTTTTTTTAATAAAGTAAGATATGATAATTGATGAAGTTATTTTAAATAAAAAGTACGAAAATTTTAATGATAAGTTGACAATAAATAATTCTATTCCATAAGAAGCAGACGATAGTTTGTTTACAGAGTTGCTATAGTAACGGCGTTAGCATTCTGAAGCATTTTCTATTTAAAAAAAAACAGAATATACAATAAACATTGTGCAATATGTATGAATTATTGAAAATGTCAGACGACTTAAGAATTTTGTGGATACAGAATGTTGTATGTAACGCATTTCTTATTGAAAAAAATGTATTTGAATCTTTTTTGGAAGAAGATCAAAGATATGGTGAAATTGTCTTGCATGAATTCCTTACCACAACTGACTTACATGAAAATATGCTATTATTTTATGTTTTAGAAGAAGAAACTGAAATTGAAATTGAAGGTAAATTAAAAATAGTTCTAACCAACAATTCTAATTTCTATGATAAATTTAAAAATAATTTTTAATAGAATGTTTATTTATTCTTTTTAATGATAGAGATTTTGGACTGGAATTTAATATAAATGCGAAAAATGATATTAAAATAATCAAAATATAGTATACAATAGAAATTTTACAAAAACCTTGATATAAAATCGGTACTGTTTCAAAGATATATAATAAATTATATAGTTTCATATCTTGATATTTATGAAAGAAATATTTCGTTAAACAATTAAAGATTTATCTCTTATCAATGTGATTAAATAATGTTATTAATACTTTTTTCTTCATATATATAATTACATTCTCATTGAAGATGTTGATAAATATAATTTCAGTAATTTTATATCAGATTGTTGTTTTGTATCAATGATTCAATCACATTATAGAAACGATTCAATTCGAGAGTACAGTATGGTCATTTTTATCTTGATTAGGATTGATGAATATCGTAAATTCAAATGACGATCATAATAAATCGTTTACTAGTCTTAACGAATTCTAATTGCTTACGTTTAATCGAATGCGTTCTAAAAATTATATATTCCACAACTTGGAAATAAAAAATAGCATATAAGATAAGTCGTTATGTTGCTTATAGAGTTAGAGAAGCGAAAAAAATGATCAGACATAGCAATATGACTGTTAGTTTGCATTTTGAAGAAATAGAGCAGAACATTGATTATTCGATTAAATTAATAATGCGATCATCTTGGATACCGAAAAATTTGGTTAATAGAGAGATATTATCGAAAAACGCTCTCTCTTTATTCACAATATTTTTCTGAAGTTAAACAATTAACTATCTAACATTACCATAAATAAGTTTCATATAGAATCGTACTGCACTCTTATAAAAATAAGTACATTATACTGTAGTCAAATAAAAAAGTACTGAACTAAATAATCATAAAAAAATATCAAACAGCGCCTAAAACAGCAATGCTTAAAAAAAGAAAGAAAAAAAATCATAGACTAAGCATTTCTTTTATTGTTTATCTTTGGGGATGAAAAATCCTTGTCACTATCACAGCTATTCCATGACATCTTGATAGCCTACTATTGGTAGGCCTACTAATGATAACTGGCTTCTGACTCAAGGGGCATTTCTATTGGGTGTCTAGAATATTCAAGTGACATGGTTACAATAAAAAAAGAAAACAAAACCTTTACGTTATTTTTTTGGAATCGCCACCATTTAAAAATGATACGCTATAAAATAATTAACATTTATAACGTATAAAATGAGATTTATAGCGTTTCTGGCTCGACTAGATAGAAATTCTAACATACAAATAGTCTCGCAATGTAGCAACAGAGATACGAGTATTCTCAGAGTATTTAACAAAGATAGTTATATTCTTGGAATTCAAGAACTGACTTCTGGTTCCTTAAATAAGTTTTCGTGGTTTAGTCTCCCCTTTCATCGTTATCAATTTTGCTTTGTTTTGCAAACATTGAAATATTACCAGGTATTTCATAAATAAGATCGGTAATCTATAGAAGAATTTTTTTGACAGTAAGGCCTGATCTACACTATCCGAGCCACTCACCATTCGATTTCGCTCACAAATCAGATCAAATATTTCTGCATCGTTCGTAACGAACCTGTTTACACTAGGGGTAACGGTCGAGTCTCCCATAGTGTAAACAGTTTCATTGAGAATGATAGCTATAATTGCTAATTTTTCGGATGAAAAATTTAATACCATTTTCTATAACGCACCAGTAACTATGTATAACGTGGAGACCGGTTTCAGACTTACTTGGTGAGCGAATTTGTGAACATGTTGTAAAATGATCAAATTGAGAATGGAGCGAGATCGAACCGTGAGCGGCTCGATAGTGTAGATCGGGCTTAAATATGATCGCTCTTACTCTAGTCTGTCCTGGTTAAGAAAAACCCTAATGTAAACAAACAAGATGTAAAGAGGCTTAAAAGTTTGATGTTATTGGCTGGTTCTGAATGATGTATTATGTCGCTC
>WUQG02119463.1:0-24934 GCA_011317285.2 Androctonus mauritanicus | reverse complement strand
ACGAAACACACCTAGTATGTAGTCTTTCAAGAAAGCTGGCACTATTCTTAAAATAAAATTATCCTTAATTGTTACAGACGGAGAGGTGGAACCCCATTGATCATTAATAACAATAAACGTTATGTTATAAGAATCGATAACGATACGATTATGTTTTTTAATGGCTATTTTAAAACTGTCTTGTTACGGTACTGCATTTATCAATATTGTATTCAATGATTATCATCATCATCAAAATAAAGTATAAGCTGCAGGCTTATAGCGAGAAATCATATAAGTTTATAAGATTTATAGCTAAAAATGTCATCGGTGAACTCCATAACGAAAATTTAGGAAGTAAGACAATTTTTTTTTTATTTTTTTATTTTATATAACATATTATATAAAATATTTAAATAAATCTATACTATACATACATTAAAATTACATTTTTAAAATTTAATGATATTCGAGTATTAAGGATTAATTTTTATATTTTCTGATGATAATTTTAATATTTAATTTTTGATCAATACCCATTAGAAAATAGAGAAAAATATCGTAATAAAATTCTTTTTAACATTTTTATACATGCATATATTTAAAAAAAAATGTTTTTAAATTAAACTATTTACATTATTATTTTGTTTATTAAACTAGCAAAATAAACAAAATAAAATTATTCTTATTATTTATTTAAGAAAAATCGATGGGAATTTTCAGTCAAATTGAATTTGACATTTATATGAGTACTGTACATCAAAGTATATATACTATTGTTTATTTTTAGCATTCGTATTTCAAGTAAAATCCCTGTTTCAGTCTGAAATTTTTAATATTAAAATAATTCAAAGATTTTTTTTCCCCTAAATAATAAATTTTGAGAAGTTAGAAAAGATAATTTCATCTTGAAACTTAAAAGATCACATATTCTATCAGCTAATAAAATTATATACTGTATGTATTTACTGTATACTACATTTTTAATATTTATTATTATTATTTTTTTAATTTATATTTAGAATGATTATTTATAATTTAAGAAGTCTTTATGCTACAAATATTTTAACGTTAAAAATTAAACAATATAGATAGGATTAGAGTTAAAAATAAATAAAAATTTTGTATTAATTATATATATATATTTATTTATTTGTTTGTTTATGGAAATTTTTTATATTTTATAACTTTTTTTCCCCTTCTAGAGATTTCAATAACTGAATAACATTATTTTAGAAAATAATATTTTTTAAATCTTTTTTAATTTTCTAAATTTTTCTGTTAAAATTATTCAAATTTATTTAAATTACACATCTTCGTAATTTGATCCAATCGTAATTATTTTTTTATTTTTATTAAAATAAATATTTCCATTTAATATCGAAAATAATTAAATGATCCTTTAAAATTTTTTATATAAGTTATCTTTTTTTTTAACAACGAGGACTTATATTTCTTTTCTTAATAAATTTAACATAATATTTGATATCTTTAAGTTTTAAAAAGAGTTCAAAATTAAAAAAAAAGTTTATCAATGATCTAAATCTAAAATTGTTTTACATTAAAGTTATGATGATAATAAATAGCCGACTTGGAAGAATATTTTTGGAAGAATAAATTGGTGTTTGAAATTCAGTTACCTTATATATATCGTGAATTTGCAATTTAATGTGAAGCAATTAAATTTGGATATCAAAAATTAGATTTTAAGCTACCAACACTACCGAATCCTATATGAATTAATATCTACGTATTTCCAAAACAGTTACTCTTCAAAATTTATTCAGAACATAAAATGATACGATGTATAATTTAATTTTAAAATTAAATGCAAATTAAGTTAAATTTAGAAATAATTTTGGCTACCTTTTACGCAGTGATACAGATCGGTCATATTTTAATTCAAACCTATAGTTTTCTTTCTTCTAAAGAAATTGATTTTTGAAAAATTATGAAAAAATATATATTCTATGATACTGAAAAAAATAAATAAATAAATAAAAATCTGTTTTATTCTAATTGCAACACTTTTTGTTTTGCTATCTATTCATTAGGTTCGAGAAACGATAACATCTATAACTAGAATGATGAAATTTTTCAGAAAAAATGTTAACAAAATTATATTTTTAAACGATAAAAAGTTATTTAATTTTTTTCAATTTTAAGAGGAATAATGTTGAAGATTTTTATCTTTTTTTTTTTTTTTTCTCTCCTTATAAATGAAGTTATTGTATTAGAATTTAAAATGATTGAATTCTCGATGATGAGATGTAGAAACAAGAATAATTTTATCTCGCTTTCTAAAATAAACTAATATACACCTATGGGAGATATAGCTTACTACTATATAAGTTTAAACACGTGGGCTGAAATAAAAGAAATTCGAAAAATTTACCGAATGAAAGTAAAATATAGATTACTAAAAATATTATAGAATATTATTTTGCATATATTCAATTGAATTTATCTTTTCAAATAAAATTATTATCTGTAAGAATAAAATTGAAATTTCCGGAATTACAATAACATACAAAAGGAAAAAAAAACAAAGAAACTAAGAGAGTTGTAATTTTTTTGTTTGCTTATTTAGATAGCCTATGAAAAAAAAAAAGATGTGTAAACACAGTCTTATCCTTGTATTATGTCTTTTCTTCGTTTATGTTTCAGAGATTTGCACTTATCACTATGTAGTCTATTTGATCTGATGAAAGAATATAAGATTCTAAATAAAAATTTAACTTTGGGAGTTAGTTAAATTTTATTTAGAATGCCAGATTCTTTCCATGTTATATATTATATTAAAATATATAAACATTAAATAAAAAGATAAAAAAATAATAATAATATATTTACAACTCAAATATTGTATATTTTGTACTATTCAATTTATTTTATTCGCTTCTGATTTTATTCAATTATATAAAATGGCCGATTTGAATATTTGGCATAAAATATTCCGACATTCAAATATTTTTTTTTTTTAGTCCACGATGACCTTGTAGTTTATTCTAATTAATGACTTCAATTATTTTAAACTGTTGAAAATAACAATATATATAAATATAGGATGCTCCAAAACAAATACTATCTCTAAATCATGAATGGCGTTATTAAAAGAACGACAATTTTCGACTGCTTCTATAGATACGAAGCAACGAAACATCGTTTTGTTACAAACAATGGGTATTGTTTCATAAACAGTTTCTAACTATAAGGTGTCGTTGTTTGTCTCGCTGTGGTGTCATGTTGCACGCGAATAGCATCAAAAGACGATGATAGTATCTAAGCTATAGGTAATACCTCGAGACAATTGTGGAGCCAGTTTTTTTTCCCTTATAAAAACAAAATAGAAGTTATCTCTTTTAGAGAAACGATCGAAGAAATTAGTATCTTTTTTTTTTCTTCTTCTTCTTCTTCTTCTTCTTATTCTTTCACGTTTTGTTTTGCTTCCAGCTCTACTCGATTTAAATTCTAAACACCAGCGGGACTTTTAATAGATAAAGACCAGGAAAATGCCATTTAAATAACTGTAGTGTAAAAAGACACGATAAAAATAAATTTAATTGGCATATGGTCTCTTGTGTCTAAAAACAACTCATTTTCCATTATAAGTACTTATTCTTCATTGTAGTCATTTTAATCCTCAATTAAAGCGATATTACTCAATAAAAATTAATGATTTGCAGTGTTGATTTTTTTAAGTGATTTTAGTAATTTACCGAGAAAACATTTGCCTTTTTTTTTCATATATTTATTTAAAAAAAAAAATCGTGAATAAGTAGATTTTTTTATTTTTTAATTATTGTCAAATTATTTATTAAACATCTTTTCAATAATCAATCAGCATGTTTTATTTGAAGAATTAGAAGATTCTTTACGGAATGTACAAATAAACCTGTAAAAGAATAAAAATGCAATGATATTGAATCATGTAAAAAATAATAATAAAATGCAGTGATATATTGAATAAAATAACATAATTAAATTATCCTATCGAAGTGAATGTCTTAGAAAAAAGAAGGAATTCTAAAAAGTTATGCAAACATCATTTATTACAGACCGTAAAAAAAACTCTATAACAAGTACAAAAAGTTCAATTGAATTGTAAATGATGATAATGAATCAGTACAGTCAAATCAGACTTTATTTTTTATTTTCAATAATTAATTTTTTTAGAAAATTATATATTTCCTATATCTGATTTATAAAACGATTGCTTTATTTCTTCTATCGCATACCAATTAGATAATGGATATATTTTAATAAAGGTTTCTTAAATACTTCTCTTGTCAAGTTTTTCCCTTTTAAATTTAAAAAGTGTTAATGAGAGTTTTAATTATAGAAATTAGTTTATGAGGAAATGTTGGTTATCGATGGTAGTAGGATAACGTTTTTCCTGGTAAACTTATATAAATTTCAGTATGAATATTTATGCATTTTATTTTATTCTATTCATATATATCTGTTTAAACAACAGATGTAAATAGATATCTTACTTTAAAAAAAAAAAAAAAAAATTATAATGATGATAAATTATTTTCGGTTTTATTTTGAGAAAAACAAAATCAAAATTATTTCTTTATTAATAAATGATTTGTGTAGCGATAATTTTTAAAATAATTACTAAAAGAATTTAAGTAATATATATGTATATATATATAAAATTAAATGAATAAATTTAATAAAATAAATTATGAATACATAGGAGCCTTACTAATTTAATTTATCACTTTTTTTTTAATTCTATTTTAAATATCTCTATTTTGTTATTCTGTAAGCGATTCATCAAGGTTACTGACATATAGTCTACATAAAAATAAATTACTCTATTCTAAATACAGTACACATATGTACATAAGCGTTATAATATATTTTATTTTATTCTGATCTGGTTTCATTTATTTGATTTATTTTCTCGACTGTAAAAATAAAATAGTTTTATTTTAACTCTTAATCAAAAAGTTAATTAAAATCGTATTATTTTAATTGATAAATTATACTTTTACAATAAATTTTTAACAGATTCTTTCTATCTTGAAAGAATTTAATCGATTTTTTAAAAATATGTTTAGATTTATATCACGATTTTTACAATACGAAAAGAATGGAAAAAAAAATATCATCATCGATATTTTTAAAATTTATATTCATTTAAAACTGAATTAAAAATTGATTTAATTGTATTTAATATAAAATAAGTTTAAATTTTATACTTAAGGCATTACAATAAAATATATTTATACATACCAGCGAGTGGTTTAATTAAAAATAGTTTTATAACAAAATGTTATCGTTACTTAGAGAAAAACAAAAGACGATCAATAGGAACAAAAGAAATGATGAAAGAGATATTTCGAGGAATTCAAAAATGGCGATGAGATATCAATCTTCAATAGTCAGTATTTAATCAATAATGCAGGCGTGCATTCATGCAATAAATACTCATGTGACAGACAGTTCATCAGCCGTCAGTAGACTAGCTCAATGTCAGTCGCTACATCACGCTCGCTTGTTAGCCACATTAAAAGGATATTAGAGATTTAAATGTTTTAATTATCATATTAAAGCCTATTATGCGATCGCTTATTAGCTTCGCGTCTTGATATTTAATAGATTATATTGGAACAGCACTTACTAGAAAAAAAGAAAAAAAAAAAAAAAGGGAAATATAAAAGATGGAGTCAATAATTTTCGAGTGCTTACCTTTCAACTGCAACAAAGATTATAAATCTATTTCTGTTCAACTGACTCTGCTTGTATTTGGAGAGGTCTGCCGTTATTCAATACGCCAGAAGGCAACCAAGCTCACTGAACAACTTGATCATTTAATGACATCTTGTCAATTTGGGACTGGAGACAGGGGGGGAAAAAGCGAATTTAAGTGACGTTTGACAAATTCTAGAAGCAACACAACCAATGTCGGGAAATGTTAAAGGGGAAAACAGTTTTTGTAATGACTTTTTTACATTAATTTTCAAAGTCGTGTATTCCTGCAGCAGATTCTAGATTAAATTAATTTTTTTTTTTTTTTCTTTTTCTTTTATGATTTAGGAAAGAAATCGAATTTTTATTAGTTGACATTAGTCTAGGTGATTCGATCGATCTCTTTCTATATTATATTTAAACATGACTTTTCGTTATTCCCAACAGAGCCTATATGCTCGCTATATATATGATATGCATTTGCGTATGAATGAGTCTTCTTGAAAAGAATTTAAATTAATTTTTAAATCGTTCTTTTTCGGTTACAATCATATGAATAGACGCTATATTGAAAATTTGTCATCAAATTGCTATTAAGGATGACATTAATGGATGGTGCTTATCGGGAATTATGAATAATTGTCAGCCACTCAAATTAAAAAAATAAAAAAATAAAAAAAATAGAAAGAAAGTGTATAAGTATACATCTTTAAGAAGAAAAGGAAATATAATATTGGTTTTAAAAAACGGATAAAAATATTTTAATTAATAACAAAATCAACCGAGCGATGTTTTTATTTGAAAAATGAAAAATTCCAAAACGAAGATTTTTAAAGGATTACCAATTACAAATGATTCTCTTTTTTTTATATACTTTTTAATAATACGAAAATTAATATTGATGTCGAGTGAAATTACTTTTCTCTAGATAGATCTAACCAATTTTTATTTGATTTTGGAGAGAACCACATTTACGAAGTAAAATGCAGCGGCGCATGACCTAACGATAATGGAAATTCCAAGAGTGTTTTTTTTTTTACATGAAGGCCATATAGAATATTTTATTTTTATTCATTTGCAAAAATTTTAAATCTAAAAAGTCAATACGTTAAATTATAAATCCGTATATGAGAATTAAATTCTGTATCATTCTAACCACAAAAAATAATTGTAAGATCTTCCAAACTTATTTTTAGTAATTAATAATACAAAATAAATTCCTGTATTAAAAGAAGAAATGTCATATTTATGATAATTTTTTTTAATAAAAACAAACATTTCGTACTATTAATTTTACATTGAAAAGCTTATTTTTTTCTTGAACAAAAAAATTAATTTTTTTTTAGTGTCTACCCAAGGAGATTATAGCTTAATTTTTTATCTGGATGAAACGTATCCTATTTTAATATTTTTTAACATATTCTTCAATTAACAGAATTTAAAATAAAATAAAAATCATCATGTTTTTAATATCCTTAGTTTTTAAATAATAATTTTTTTTGTCATTCTCTGAAGTATAGAAAATAAAAACTATAAAAAAAAAAAATCGCATCTATAAAAAGTTTAAGGTGACATGTAAGCAAAAAATATTTATTTCTAGATTCAATTACTGTACTTTATTTTTTTCTAAAAGTATTTTTGTTTTATGTGTAATTAAAAAGCACGAAGTTATGCGCTTTAGATAACATTTTTGCTTAGATCTCGACATAGTTTCTGTTCATCTTTGCGAAATTTAACTGAAACGACATGTCGTTCCAATAGTCTGCTATCGAAATGACTTACTGCCATCGGATCGATCATAAACACTTTTATCAAATAGATCGAAGTTTTGAAATAGGTAAAGGATTCTTTCCCACCCATCTGTTTCGTGTCAATATGTTATATCGTTCTAAGAGAGCAAAACTAGTAGAGTATGTAACATGATTCTCAATATATGAGCCATACTTGTCAGGCTTCAGTGAAAACTTCGACCACATTATATCTTAGTCGGTATCGTGTTCTGCAGCATTATAATCTATCCGACAGAGCTCCATTAGCATCATACAACCCCATTCTTTATCGCAAGTGATCATTATTCTGACAAAGTAGAAGCTCAACTTTCTTGATCAGAAATCCGTCAAAACAAAAATGGTGTATTCTTTAACTTTTTTTGTATATTTATTCAAAAAATAAATGAACGTATGTATCAAACGTGTGCCAGAAAATACTTTATTTTAATTCTTACAACGTAAAAATTTACGACGGAGGAAAATTTTGATCTTTTTCCTTCTATAAATGTTCTGAATTTCTTTTTTTCATATTTTTATGTACCATTAATTATTCTTTATTGTCAATGAACTTTAAAATTTCCAATAAAATGAGTCAGATTTTTATTCTGTTCGAACCTTCAGGCATATATACACTATAACCTATTTAAATAAGAACAATATTCTTAAGTTGCATTTAAATATTAATTGAAATATAATTTTCTCTCATTTTCTCTTCTAGATCTTCTAATGGTATAACAGACTATCATGTTCGCATAATACTTTTAGACATTTAGATTTACGAATATTTAATTATAAATAAGATAAATCAATAAACTGTGTATAAACTGTGCAATTAAAAATTAAAATTTCCTATATTTTATATATGCAAAGCACATTAAATTCCAAATATATATTATAGGCCTATATTATAAAATTCATCATATAAAAAATGAACCGTTAAAATTAGAAGTTCATTCTCTAAATTCTATAACTGAACAATGTCTTATCCCACGCTTAATGAAAAGTTTTAAAATTCTATATAGGATATTGGAAGCACTATATAAATGTAAACATTTGAATAAATCATATAAAGAACTAGATTCTATTATTTTTTTCCTTAATAATCATTAAAATTATATTTAATTATTTACAAAAACTGAGCAATTGTAAGTTCATAAGAAACTATTATTGGTAAAATAATAAGATATTTTATGGATTATATTATTGAATTATTTTTTATTTTTTTAAATAAATTACATATAAAATTTTAATGTCGTGTTTTTTAATAAAATAGAGAATAATGCTATGCATTTATATATGAAAGATATAAGTATAAATCATTTGAAAGCATTAATCATAAATCAAAAAATAAACTGCTAAAGTTAAATTATATAAATCTTGTGTTCTTTCAGATCTGAAGTATTATTAATTCATCTTAAAAAAAAAAAAAAAAGATTCCTTTTTCTCTTCTAAATTAAAAATAGATATAATCAATTATTTAATGGTTAATATTTAATTATTATTTCATTTTCGATTTTGGAAAATTCTTTTATGTCATTTATCATGAAAATATTATTTTTTATCTTGGCAATAACAGTCTATCGATTTTATCTTTATGGCTAAATTTTTATACTATTAAATCCAATATTTTGATTGAAATTTTTAAATATTTAGGAATCATCATCTAAATTTTTATTTAGTAAAAAAATTTAGTCTGTTTGTTCATTATTATTTATAGAAAGAAAATATATTCGAATGCAAGTCAACAGGAATTTGTGATGAATATCGAATGAGAAAACTATTTTTCCTAATGAAAAAAAAAAATCTCCTTCCTTATTTTAATTACAATAGATTATATGCTAGATATGGATGAAATTTTCCTATAACCTATTTTCGTTATAATATAAGTGTTATAAAGCATTTAATTATACATAGCATTATATTAAAATCTGAAATTTTAAAATAAAATGGAGTAAAAAGTTAGACTTCAAGAGCGATGAAAATTATTAAAAGAAAACTGAATATGTTTATGTAAACTTATTCTTAAGTTATATATGTATATACAGTATATACAAAATAGAGAAATTAAATTTTTAAAACTTTTTATATTTCATGTTATTACAATAAAAAAATTAAGATTAAAAGTATAAGTACTTTAATGCAATCGAATAATTATAATTTATTTAAAATTGATAAAAAGTTTTTGATTAAATAAAAATACCATTTTTCTGATTTGGATATTAAATATTTTTTTTTTTTTTTTAACAGTTCAGCTTTAATAGAAATAATTTCTTAATGTTTCGTTTACCAATTTTAATTCCATTGTACGTTACAGTAGGCCCTAGTCTTTCTTATATTGCACTAGAAATTAAAATTCCAAGAAAATTAAAAATTTTTGTCTTAAAAAAATTATTTACGTAGAAATCAATAGAACAAATAATATATATGTACAAAATGAGATACTGTATATAGAAAGTATAAAAATTCTTTATAAGTATTGCGTTTAATTAAAAACAAAGTAAGTATATTTATATTTATTCATATATATATATATACAGTATACAGTATCTCATTCTGTAAGTATACAGTATCTCATTATTCATATATACAGTATACAGTATCTCAGTATATGTATATGTACAGTACTGTATGTATATCTGTATATCTGTACAATACTGTATATATTTATATCTGTACAGTACTGTACATCTCAGTATATGTATATGTACAGTATACAGTATCTCAGTATGCAGTCTACAGTATCAGTATACAGTATTCTGCAGTCTACAATATACAGTATAGAGTATCTCATTCTGTAAGTATACAGTATTTCATTATTCATACAGTATATTTTATTTATTCATATATATATATGAATAAATATAAACATATTTCTACTTATAAAGAATTATTATACTTTCTATATACAGTATCTCATTCTTATATGTAATATAGGCTATATATAAGTTATATATTATTTATATAAGTTTAATATGTAACCAATAGTAGAAGTGATAAATTATTATTTTTTCAGGTTGGATCCTGATATTTTAAAATTTATGATGCCAAAATTTATTTCTTGTAAAATTGTGAAACAGAAATACGGAAAGTTTATCTAATGAAATAATTTTTAAGCTTTCATTTAATGCTATATACAAATATATATTCTTCATTTAAACATAAATAATTAATTATAAAGATTTTAATTAAACTTTCAATTAAGGAAGATGTAATATAATTTTATTTATCTACTTATTATTAATTTGAAATATTTATAAACTTATTTATTTTATCTTTTCATATAGATTTAAATTTTATACATTTTAAAGTTGTTCGTTGATATATAGGATTCTAATTAGATTAAGTTACATTCGTCAATCTATTTATTGAAAATAAGTAAAATATATGTATAACAGACATCTCATTAAAACTGATCAGATAAAATATAAAAGTATTTTTAGCAATAAACTATAAATAAATGTACTATATAGATAAATCGGAACAGAAAGATTATAGTGAAATTTTAAATATAGTTAGTTAAAACTATAGATAAGTTACTACAGTAGCTTATTAATTTTCGGATAATTAAAATTAACATTTTTTAAAACATTCAATAGTGTTTATTTTCTTCGTTTCTTTCAAAAATGTTAACTGATACCGACTAACTTTTGACCTTTAATATGTTGATGGATTTAGCTTTCTTGGAGAGTAGATTTTTATACGATGGCAATTTTTTGGTTATTTCCTCATTTCAATCAGCTCTACATTTGAAGAATGAAAAGTTAGAATTTTTTCGTGCAACATTCGATCTTATTCTAATAGCGTACAATCAACTGAAAATGACTTTTAGTTTTCTATAACAATTTTCTGATAATTAAAAAATAACTTCCTGGTTTTTGTTAATATCAAACTAATTTTTCGTGTCTCTTATTTGTGTTATGATTTAACTTAAAATTATTTTTTGATAATAAATACTGAAACTGAAATTTCCACATTCCGGTTTCGGTCTCTATTATCATCAATGGATATAATTCCAGCATACAATCAACCGAAACAATCACAAAAATCGGATATACTAAATATTGTATAAATCTGTTACACGAATAATTACTTTCAGATGTAACTATAATTTCATCAGATGCAAAGTAATAATTCAATTTTAAATTCTATTTAATAATGATATCATACTTATACTATATTTGATTCTATCGATATAGCATAAGGAGCAAGATTTATATCATTAGCATTTTATTTTCAAAGTTTGTTATTGGGATGATATAATATGGCGTGAAACACCTTTTAAGCATTTTCTTCTACCTAAACATTAGAACTGAATAGTGTAGACAGATGATATCTTTTTTTTTTTAATAACGATAAGTCAGTCATAACTATAATCGGTATATGGCACTTTATAGTGACTTACACTTATAACAGATTCTAGTACATACATCTTCTTTCGGATTGTATAGGACATGGCTATTTCTGTGACTTCCTTGACCCTGTCATTATTGTTTTCAAGGTTGTTTGACGTGATGGTGTTTCTGATCTTTTATGGCCTCGTCAATTCCTAAGTTTATGATTTATTGAAGTGTCTTTTGACATCAATATGAATGATCAGGAGGATTTGTCTCTTAAAATATAACTTAAATCTATAATAGACTATTAAACAAGTACCTATCTGACGGTAATAGAATGACTCGACATTTGCAACATATGTCATCGGACAATCAAATTTCTCTAAAATGGAAATTATGCATCCTAGATTCATTCTGATGCATAGCCGTGGTACAATGTTCATCTCGCTAGTACCAAATAACGATATTTAAAATTTGGAAATATTCCATAATCTACACTGATAAAATATTAATTAAATTATAGAAAATTAAAAAAAATTAAAGTCATAAAATATTCGTAATATCTAATAAATAAAAATAAATTTTAGGTGCATTGTGGTTTAGAAGATAAAAAAATAAAAATAAAAAATCATGGACCAATTTTAACAATTTAAAATTCTAAGATCTTGTCTAGAGATTCGATAAATAAATCAACATAATATTAACCTTATATTAAGATAAAAATATCTGTTTTTATTAAAAGGACTTATTGAATTCTATCGGAACAAATCATTCAAAATTCGATTATCCTAGTACAAAAAAAAAAACTATGTAAAGTTCTCTGATAGCAAAAAATAAACGACATTTTGATTTTACTTTTAGATAGATAAATAAATCTTTTTTCATCTGAAAATAAAAATAAAAAAAAAAGTGTATTCTTTAGCTTTCAATGTTTCGCAAACATTTTATTATTATTCCTGATTTTAAAATTATTTTTAACTTTTTTTTTGCTGAAAGCGCTAAAACAACAATATTATTAATCTTTCCGTCTATTTATTTAAATTCGTTAATTTGAAAGAAAACTTTTTAAAATGGACACTTAATTTAGTTTAATTCTTGTACGTAGATTAATAAAGATGTAATAAAGTAGTATAAAATTATCATAAAATATTGAAAATTTAATATTTATTATGTAGATGTATGATTTTTATAGCGTGTCTAATTAAGCTTAATTAGATTTGATCACTTTCCGAAAAGAAATAAAATAAATCTTTATTATAAACATGGAAAAATCAATTAAAAAGCATCTAAAATACGAAAATGGATATTATATTCGTAAGTCAATAATATTTTAATTTTTTTATTTTCCGTTTTAAATATAGGAATATCGAAGAACGGTATGTTCGCATTTGTGATTTAAATAATTTTATTGTTTACTATCGGAATCAAGTTATAATAGCCTACATGTGAGGGATGTTTTATTTTTATTTGCCATTTTAAAATAGATAGTACCCATATAAAAAAATAATAACGGCATCCTTTTATAATACGTATAACTTTTTACAATCTATATAATCTCTGCAAAAAGGGTCAAAGAAAAATTCCAATGGCTATTTTTATTTCGATCCACCCTCTCAAAATAACATAACAATATATACTAAAATTATCAACAATTTTTCTTTAGAAATAATGTTTTTACTACAAAATCTATACAAGTTACTGCTGTGAGTAATGTCAAATATAGTATTGTTATATTATTAAATGTAAGTAATGTTTAAGTACCTCGAAGAAAGCCTCCTTATTAATCAGTCACGCTGAGATGTTTGCAATTAGCATGATTAAAAATATAATTTCAATCAGTGCTTTTTTTTCTTTAAAATAAAGTTCCGAAACACGGAAGCGAGTGTTCATCAAAATTTATATTAAGCCATATTTTTGCTTATTTGCTTATTTTATATTAAGTCATAATTTTTATTTTCTGAAAATATTCCATCTCGTTCAGTAAACTGTCATTGTTTTAATAAACAATAAATAAATTCGTGCAAAAGAAAAAAAATCTATTAAAATATTTTTCACAAATTTAAATTTAGATCTAAAATATTTTTTTAGAATATTTTAGATCTAAATAAAGTAAGATAAGTTATGTTGTTATTATTGATAATAACAACAATAACTTATTAACTTTTGAATCAATTCAGTTATTTTATAAAATTAATAATAAAGCTCTACCATTGAAGATAATTTTGATGCTATACTTTTTAATTTCGTATCTTAGGATATTCAAAAAATGGTAGGGTGGCGATAATTTGTGTGCAAAGTGTATTTTCTACACGCCAAATTGCATTTAAGAAGCCAAATTGTAAAAGAGATTGTTCTCCAATATCTTATCTTCATTTTTTTAATTTGATACCTTTGCATTGTTAAATAGTTTTGCATTAAAAGTTTTTTTCTAAACACCTTGAGAAGAAACCTAATTTGGTTATAGGGATACCTATTTTGGTGCTACATAGGATTAAAGCTGCGAGTTACACCTAGGATCTAATGAAAAGATAGATTTTTTTTTCTAATGAAATAACTACAGCAGTCTACATTTAAAAAATTACTTTTTATTAGCATCTTATTTTCGAAAACATTGTAAATTTGTTATTATTTTATTAATATAAATTTTATGCTGCTGTTCAGATTATTTCAAATCTGTTATGCTGCATATATCACACATGCAGAGACATCTTTGTCCACTGACTCACTTTGGCACAGTTCATGATAAGGTGTGAAACAGAAGTAGTATTGAACTCATTTTTTGCCATTCTTACTTTTTTTTATCTGTAGAAAGTAGTTTTCCACATACTCCACATATCCAGTCATCATCATCATTATTTTGTCCTATATTGAATGGCCTTTTTGTGGCTATTAAAGAATTTTTAAAATATCACCAAATAGGGTTACTTTATCCTACATGTCAAACTTCTATACTATACAATAAGATTACCATAATAAAAAATTATTTGATAGAATTTTATGAAATTCAGTGATGCCGTTGAAGATGACCTGAAGATACACATTTTAATTTTGCATCTTTAATTATTCTAATATAGCGGATATATAATGAAACTAGTAGAATTACATATTACTGTACTGCAAATTATAGCTACACTGTATTAACAAATGGTTTATTTAAATAGAATTCAGAAAATTAATAATCAAAACAAGAATTTCAATTGAAATTTTATCGAATTACATTTTTGTATAAATTCCTTTTTATGAATAAATGTTATAAACCAAAAAATTATATTTTTATATACAAAATTCTATATTTAAAATCAGCTTAAACTTGAAACTGTCGTTATTTCTACACTGTTCATATTTATCTATAAATATTTAGTTTTCATTGATTAACATTATCATCTCAACATAGCGGACCGAATAGTAGTACACTTAACAGTTTTATTATCCTTGTTTTCGAAATAAGTGCTATAAGTTTTATACCGATTTTCATCAGGAAGATATTAAGCAGCAGATAGTAATAATTCTACCATAGAATGAAAATTCTCCTGAGAAAATCAACTAAAGAGTTAAATAATGTGGATTAAAAGGTGAAGTTCTGATCATCTGAAATATTAAGGAACTGGAATCGATTTCAGGTTCTTCAGATGGCAAACTAGAGTAATTCTAAATGACTTTCGACCAACTATCATTCTTGTTTAACAAAACATTTCCTAAATTTCGAATTTATATCCTTATCCATCACATACGCAGATAATCGAAATAACAATCGATTATTAAAAACAAAATTATAACAAGGTTTATATTTTTCATAAAGTGGCACATATAATTCGATATTAATTTGAAAAGATAAGAAAGAGTCAGATGAAAGATATTATTTATCATCACTTCCAAATAGTAATTTTTATTATAGTGATCATCACTTGGCTATCATATTTCAATCTGTGCATTAAACAGAAATAATATCAAAAGATTTCATTTTAGTAATAGATGAAATTTTCAATAATCATGTTTTTATTTAGCATTAAAGTTTCTCTTAACGCTGTTATTAAAATACATTCTATATCTTAACACGTAACTCAACAAAATTTTAAGAAAGTAAATTACTGTAAAGGATATTAAAAACCTACTTTTTGCAAATGATCCATTTATAACCATTCGCTTCTCGAATCGGGAAATAACGTTTTATAAAATAACATAACATTGACGAACTGTGCCATCTTCGATAATGACAGTTAGTTCTATCGAAGGTAAAATTCCCTCTTTGAATTTACTTAAGAAAGGACGAAAAAAAAGTCAACTAAATGTAAAATACTACTATACTAAACATTAAATTTGACCAAGTCATTTAAGTTAGTCACGATTGATTACTCTAATAATTTTATAATATTTTAAATTATAAAGTTCAAGAAAATAAGAATAGACTTATTTTAATATTCATACAGAAAACTTTTTCTTTCGAGCATCAGCTGGCGAAAGAGCTAATGAAAAAAACAAACCCGAACACGCTGCTAATTCACGTCAAAACCGATATAAATGAGCTGTATCAGATTATTACCTCAACTTAAAAAATTTCGCTTTATTACACCGTCAATTTTTGTCAAAAAATTTTTATATCGATCTTATTAAATCCGATATAACATATATCGAATTCGCTCAAATGTAACAAATATAAATGGCAGAACGTAGGATTGATAAGATTGCAATTTTGTAACTACAAAATATATTTAGAAATATTTTATTTAATATTTTGATTTATATTAATATTAAAAATCTTTGTAAATAATAATAATTATTATTATTTTTTACTTTACGATTATACCGATTTTATTATTTTATTGAGATTATGATGTAACCGGATTAAATTAAATAGATTATTAGAGAGATTTTGTTTATGTGAAATAAATTTGATTACAGTACTGTATAGAAAAATATCTTTAATTTTTTTAATCAATTATTTTAAAATTATATAAGTAATAACCTATTTTTTATGTATTCAAAAATATAAGCTCTTCACATTTTTTACTCAGTTAAATAAGATAGTATAATAAAAATTATTTTATCATCATCTATTTTGGATTTTATAAAAAATAAAAAAAAACGGAAAGTTTCTCTGTAAACAAGGAATTCCGTAAAAAAAAAAATAAATAAAAGTTTTATATTTCTCGATGCGTAATATACGATAGATTAAAAAAACACGTTTCATACAAAATGAAGAAAAACTATAAATCACATTAAAAGATGCCGTGATCTATAGCTCCTTATATTTTGACATAGTATGTCATCGGAAGTTTGGTAGAAGTAATGTCTTATTGTCTCTGGACCCAATAATTCAAAGATTAAAGAGGCAGAACCTCTTGATAAAAAGAAGAAAGTTAAGCATGTTGTCTATTTTTCTGATCTTTTAAGTCTGAAGAAAATCTTTTTTTTGGTCTTTTAAGTTCAGAATATTGTGTAATGTTAAAAGATCCGAGTCTTTACTGTGAAAAAAAAATTATTGAAAATAAATTTCTTTAGGATTAACAAACTGTTGATATCGATATTTCGATTTTGTAATCTATTTTATGATCTTAAAGAATATTTTCTTTAGGGCATGGCAGATATACTTTTTTTTTTTTTTTCAGAAAAATTATAATGTATATTTATATTTAAATGCTATTTTTATAAACTAGATATAGATTTTCCTCAAATGATAAAAATTTATTGATTCTTAATATAAATTTGCGAGATTTGTTCTTGAATTATTTAAATAATATGTAATAAAATAAACGAATCGTTTGGTTCCTAGTTTTGTATCAATACAGTTTGAAAATACTTTTCTTGGTGAAATTATATTCAACATTTTAATAGCTTTAAATTTACTTTATTTGCATGTTATAAATAATATTACTAATCTTAAGATGATCAATATATCAGATTTAATTACTTTAGAAATTTAAAAAAAAATATTATGCAATATAAATATTTGATGAACAAAAATTTTATGGAAGTCTTTTCTAAGACAAGCAATTCCCATATAACACGGTACTTCTACAAAAGGTAACACGATTAAAAATTGCAGAAATCCTCGCACAATACGATATTTATAAGAATGTTTTCGTTCTAACACGGTTTAGAATTTACGATAAACCTTAATTTCATATAACACAGTTTCACATTACATTGAGATTTTATAGGAACCTAACTACCGTGTTATATGAAGCTTACTTGTACAGTATATAGGCCTATATAAATTTTCATAAAATTATTTTTCTTTTCGTAAACGTAAGCCAAATTTTGAAAAATAAATCTTAGAATTAGAAAACAGATACTGTCTAAGCAGTTATTTCAGTAAACTGGTTAAAGGCTGATTCGTACTATATGTCACATACACGGACCGTCGCCGACAGTCACCGACCGAAATTTTCGACTAGAATACTTTTAATGTTTTACGAGTTTGACGATATATATATAGTG
This sequence comes from Androctonus mauritanicus, assembly GCA_011317285.2. Lineage (NCBI taxonomy): Eukaryota > Metazoa > Arthropoda > Arachnida > Scorpiones > Buthidae > Androctonus > Androctonus mauritanicus. The sequence continues at coordinate 6,711 of WUQG02119463.1, read as the reverse complement.
TGAATCGGTCTTTAAGGCACTATATCATAAAACCCGATAAAACACTTAAAAGTATTCTCTTAGTTGTTTTATGGTGCTTTAAGGTGGTACATATAGTGGTACGTGTAATGTGAATCGACCTTAATTAGATAGAAACTGAACCTAATATATAACATGAATGAAATAAGATCTGCTTTGAGTTTTTTGTAATGAAATTTTATACAGTATGATAACGCTTGTTTTGAAAAAGTTCATATAGAAAGTTTGTAGAATAAATTATAATTATTTTTGTAATTTATGACAATTAAACTTTAATTATTTATAAATGGTAAAAACGCTTTCTGTTAATACAGCATTAGCCATCAGTCCCCAATAGATATATAAAATTTCTAATCTGAAATGTGATATTTTGTTTTTATTTCATGATATGACATTATGATTTGCAAAATATTCAAAGTAAAATATAAATTCACAATAAATTTGTTTATAATATGAGAGGAGGAAATATAGAAGAGAAATTTCACAAGATAGAGTTAGAATGGCTCCTTTGTCGATAGTTTAAAGTAATAAATCACATCTACTTGTGTACCAGCTTCATCCAGCAACGAAAAGTTTACAATAAACTGGTTTTGTTTGGAAGCGAACACATCTTTGAAATATATAGAGCTATATATCATTTGATCCTATAATAGGTCTAAAAATCTACAAGGACTCTAAGAAACTGTTTTTGAATTCTAATTTCATTTATAAAGGAAATGAATAAAATGTCATCGATGACCTTCAACTCAACATCGATTTTCTTTCTTTTTTTTTTGCTGTCACTCGTGCATAAAAAGATAAATAAATCACTTTTAACGTTAATAAGTTTAAAGAAATTCAGAATTCAAACTAGATTTCTTAAATTGCTATAAAGTTAGTTTGCTGACAATATTAAAAATACTTTTAACCGATATTAAACTATTTTAAGACCAAGTTATAAGTTATTTCTCCCTTTATAAGATCAGAAACAGAAAATAGCATTATAAATGAATAATTATGTTACTCATTTATTTATAAATTAATAAAATTAGTGTAATAGCTCAAAGACATAAACTTTGAGCAATTTAATCAAACTTCTATTGCAGGCTTTGCCTAAAAGCGATTTTTTCAATGTCTCTCCTAAAATGAGTCATAAATCAGAGGATTAATCTACAATAGAGTCGATCAATCTGTAGCTTGGAGTCATTTTGTTTGAAGAGAAAAGCTATATTACGTTTATAGTGTTCAGTTTACAAGAGATTAGGAGAAGAGAGAGCAGAAGACAGTTTTACTAGACCAAAAAATGTCTTCCAAATTTTATAACATTTTAGAATCCAAAAAATATTATATATATGGTATATTCAGTTCTTTATTCCGTATTTACAATAATTATGACAGATAAATGATGGAATGTATTACAGATATTACTATAAATGATCTAAAAAAAGCTTGAGAATAAAAAACAATTTTTGGTTCCGGTCATGATAGATTTCCTTTTTTTCCTCTCCAGTAAACTTAAAAAAAGATTTCTTTTAACTGAAAACCAGTTTATATATATATATATAAAACCAAGAATAACATTGTACATAATTCGTAAAAATAATTAAACTACCAAATTTTTTCTAAAAGAGAAAAAAGATTTATTATCTATAAAACTGCAAAAATATTCTAAGAAAAAAATAAAATAAAACAGTCTATACAGCATAATTATATATAATGATCTCTAAAGGAAAACAAGTAGGAAAGTTCAATATTAGATGTCTAATTTTTTTATTTTTTGTCTGATTCAATAAAGAATAGTAATTGCTTTAGTTTTAGCCTGGAGTTCATTTATTTTATCCTTGATCAGACTGCTATTCTCAAATTGTTTTCAATCTTCTTAATAAAAAAAAAAATCATTTATTTTGAAATTAATAAATACAGAAAGATTTAATTGTATATAATTTCTATTTTTTTTTTTTTTTTCAATTAACTCATAAAAAAATAGCAGATTATTAATAACAGTAATAATATTAAAGGAAACCTTTATCTTCATTATTCTTCATTAATGAAGAAAAAACAATCTTCATTAAAATAAAATACGCAAAATAAGATATTTTTGTAACTATATAACATATATATAGTTATAAAAATATTTATTATATTTTTAAATTTTAGTTAAATCTCAAAATTAAAGAAAAAAACATAGGTTGACTCATTAATTGTTTTGCTGTACTACTATGATAAATACAATTAAATTTCAGCCTACATTTTTTTTTTTTTTTTTGGTTAATTTGAGATTTAAAATTTTATAATTAACATTTAAATAAATTATAATTAAAAAAATTTAATTAATACATAAAAATTAATAACGTAAAAAAATATATATTTTTTTAATTTAACATTTACTAAATTATAAATTTATTAACATTAATTTATCTGTAAGTTTTTTCTAACTCTATAAAATAAATCATGCTGAAGAGTTAAATTTATTAATTTATAAAAAATACATACGGTATAGAAGTTATATGTAAACCATTTCCAATTAAATTTAAAAATACAAGATAAAAATAATAATTATGTGATTCATATAAGTATCAACTTGTCATTTAGTTTAATTATAATTTATATAAATTATAACGATTCTCTTAACTCCCTATTATTTATTTATTTATAACGATTATTATTATTATTATATATGTGTTTAAAAGAGAGAGAGAGAGAGATTACGGACTTTTTTATTTCTAACCAAAAATCAATGCAATAAAAAAATATTACAGAATTTACTCGTAAACTAAAATCAATGTTTTAAAATTATTAATGATCGAAAGACGAAAAACATTCCATTTAAATAGAATATTTCGAACTTTAGATTGTAATTCGATCGCATGAGATATGTCACTTCGCTTAGAATGATCCATTAATAACATGTAAGGATGCCAGATATTGCAGACCATGACTCGTTCTACCAGGCATATAAGTGATGAGGGTTTCCAGCTGTTCCTGCCGGATCAGATGCTTGTTTTCACGAATAATTGTACCGAACAACTATGTTCTCGATGGAAATTACATTTTGAGTTGTGAAAAACTTATCAAATTGTCTTTGTTAAAGATAATCGTTAAATGTCTTACCATTTTTATCATAAAAAAAAAATAATAATAATAATGGTTAAAACGATTATCATTTATAAAACATATTTTTAAAAGTATGATTATTACATAATTAAAATTATAATTAATTTAGTTAATTATATTTCAATTAAGAAAACAATTTTTTCAGTTTATGATAATTCAGAAACAGTATTTATTCAGAAACAGTAAATTATTATTGCATATTAAATTTAAAATATTAATATGCAATAATAATTTATTATTATTGCATATTAATATTTTAAATTTTTATTCATTTAAATCTTTTTTTTTTCATTTTTATGTAATAAATTTTATATATTTTAATTTAATCTAAAATAAATAATTAAATATTAATTTTATTTTTTTTTATAAATAACCAATATATATTAATAAATGTTAAAACTTTTAAAGCATTTAAACAAATCTAATTAATTACACGAAGTAAAAATATTCTACAACTTAAATATTTTCAAAAATACTCAAATATAATTACGAAATGAAATTTGCTATTAATAAATTAAATTTTTATTTTGTTTTACTTAAATACTGTACATTAAGATCGAGAATGTTTTTATTTTATTTTTTATTTTTTTTCGAATTTGAGAAAATTTTAAAAATGCGAAAACGTTCAGAATTTTAATTTTTCACGCTTGAAATTTACATAAATATAAATTTAATCTTAAAGATGCTACTAAACATATTAAATGATTATATTATATAGAAATTTTATTACGTATTCCTAAATTTATTACTCGTGTTGTTTCTTTAATAACTGACTACTTTTAATGAATTAATAATTTTCAGTTCAAGAAAGAATTTGTGTGAAACGTTTTGACAAAACTTTATAAAGAAGAATTTTTACTTGAAAAATTTATACAGTATTTTTTGCATGTTCATTCATCGTATTAACAAAATCGATTTAAAACCAATTGCGTGATAGACGAAAGTCAATTTTCTCCTACGGTTAACTACCGAATTTCCATAACTTAAATTATATTGACATTTTATCAATATAGTCTATATATATATAATGGAACGAGAATGAGCGATGAAGTGTTTCCAAAATGATAATTTTTATTTATTTTTATTAATTTAAAAATAAATTTATTACAATATAATCTACAAAAATTTCATTTCTGTATTTGGATTCGAAATAATTATTTTTTCTTTCAATGTCATTAAAGTGGGTCAGACTATTAATCGATCGAATATTGATAGGTGGTTCCACTTTAATGACAAGTGTCAACTGTAATTGTCAGAACAAATAATAAAACGAAGCAGAAAATTATTGATCAGAGAAAAGTGTCTTCGATCGTTCGATATGTGTTTTCTTTTGTGTTTAGTTAATGCTAGTGTTGGTACAAGTAGTTTTGCATGCACGATAACAACAGCTGTTTAGGCCAAAGTTAAATTGCATGATAATAAGCTTCGCACTGAATTTACATTTACAGTATTTAGAATTTCGGCTTACATCTACATAGAGAATGTCTATTATACTATAAACTAGATCCGTTATCCGTGTGTGTAAATAAAAATTATATTCGAGTTCTCTATGATTATTGACAATTTACTAGAAAAAAGTTGGTCAAAAACGATAGGTCAATTTTATAACAAAGAAAATCTCATAAAATTCATCTCGATCAGATATTAAATTCTTATTGATGGTAAGGAAAGAATGAAAATGAATTTTTTATCTCTGAATAAAAAATGCTGTATGCTAAATTTTGAAAAAGTTAAAATTCCTAAATTTTAAAGTAGAAGATAGAATTGAAGTTAGGTTAGGCTAGGTGAGTTATACTAAGACAGAATTGAGAGGTTTTAATTAAACATGCTTGAAATACTGGCTTAAAATAAAAATACATTACTTATATATTAAACTCAAACTTCGAAGTAACAAAACTAACCATTTTGAATATGTAATAGTAGTCGTTTCAGATCATACGTCTCGAGCCAATTTGTATGATAATTTATATCGAAATACTACATATTATTCATCAAAATTAAGTGCGTAATATATAAACATATGTCGCGAGATGATTCTTATCATCGTATTAATATTTTATTTCTTTCATAAAAAATAAATGAGTATAATTTAAATAAGCAACAATATTAACTGGGTTGATTTCCGATAACTACATCCTCACTAAAAATCGAATAATCACGAAAACAACACTAGCTTCTTACATGTTCTTATAACATAACCACTATACAGTATATATATATGTAACTGAATGTATGTCTTATTAAATAAACACTTATTTATTATATGCATATTACTTCAATGGTTTGAGAAAATACAGTTGTTCAACTTGATTTTAGAAATTATTAATTTTTTAATAAAAAAAAAAATGCTATTTGGTCTCTGATTTGCGAGTGAATCTATGAATATAAAAAATTCAACATACGATATCTGATAACTAATAGCCTATGTAAATATAAAAAATATTTTAAAGCAAACTAGTAGTCATATTCTCCCAGTATAGTTATAAACATATTGAGTCAACATTTAAGTAAGTGCACATTAATTTATGTAATGATAATCTGATTTAATTATAGTGTATTTTATTCATCAATTTATCATGTAATTAGAGTATTGTTTTCTACATATATATAAAAAAAAATTAATATATATATATATATATGAAGTTTAATGATGATGATAATTTATTATCGATTGTAAGCTATGAATATATATCATAAAAAGCTGATTAAGAAAGTGATATGGAAATTTAACGAGATACATATTTCAAAATTGTTTAAATATCTCATTTGTTCAATTAATCTATGTAATGTAATCACGAATATAAATCAAATTAATTATATATTATGTCAGCATGACATTATAATAATCATGCTAAATTATTATCACAGACTACTTATTTTTATTTCAGGACTATTTTTATTTTTGAGTTAATTATTTCTTCTAAGAATTTTATAAATTTATTATCTTTTATTTTTAACAAAAGAATTTATATATTAGTTCTGTCCTTAAATATGTGTATTATTTAAATTATTAGACAAACTATTAGAACCAAACCTACTTCGTGATTAAATTTCCACATGAGAACCAATAAAAACTAATAATTAATCATGAAGGCCAAACAAGACAAATCATTATGCCTTCTTTTATTTTAAAATAAGTTTTTAAAGTTTTTATGCTTTATTTTTAAAGTATTAAGTACTATTATTAGATAAAATAGCTTTTAAATGAGAGCTATATAATATAAGATAACTCGGGGGAAGATGGCACAGTTAACAATAACTTTATTTATCATGAATATGTGGAGTGGAAAAAAACATGTAAATTATATCAATATATTTCTTGCTTATTTAGTTATTAATTGGGAAAATAAAAAATGACCTTTTTGAACGTGTAAAGGTAAAAAGGGCAAGGGCATTAAATGAAACAAAACTGACATCTTTCCCTACCATTTAGGGAAGATGGCACAACACATGAGGTTTACAAGAGCAGAGAAAAATACATTTTATGTGTATATGACACTTACAGAATGTGACTTTGCAATGTAAAAGAAAAAAGAACGGAAGAAAGCACACTATTCCCTAGCATTTTTTGCAAGTGGAATTGTCTTTACTACAAATTTC
>WUQG02119352.1:0-24952 GCA_011317285.2 Androctonus mauritanicus | reverse complement strand
TACTTTGATAATCAAAATTTTTCGCTATACTTCCTATCTCACCGCGTTTCCCAGAAAAAAAGGTGGTACTGGTGGTAAGAAACACCCTGTATATTTGACATGCATTTATTTCGTATAGATAATTACTATTTTAAAGTACATGAACCAATTATAAATTTATTATTATTTTTTATATAAATTAAATAGGAATTTGTTCCATATTACTTATTGACTTTCATAGCATGGAGCACATTGAAGGTACCAAAAAGCTGCATACAGTTGCGAGCCTCAATTTAGCCACCATGGCTATATTGTATTAAAAAGATCATCTTTCAAAAATAATTGCAATAGTATTATTCAACAAGATAATGATTGTTATTAAATCCTATTACATTGTAAATTCTATCAATAAATAACAAAGACCTAAAACATCCTCATATTACATCGATTTGCAGAAATTAACGCGAACATTGCAATAATTCTAATAAACTTTGCATAATAAACAGGAACATTTCAAAATAATTGTAAAACTTTACAAATGTTGTTCAAACATTTCAAAAATTAAAAAAAGCATTACAAACATTGAGAAACATTCGCAAAAAATAAAACTTCACAAATTAGAGAAATCTTTGTACATTATTTAATTGAAAAATAAGTTTCAATTAAATGCAATTGTAATAGCGATGTTCTGTTTTGTAGTTTTCTAAAGTGTTCTCTCTCTATGATGTTAGATGTGTATATTTATTTGAAATTTATTAAAATTCAACTAATGATAGTGATAACACAAAATGTGTGTTATATATGCATTTATATATATAACACACATTAGTATATGCATTAATGTTATTTATATAATACGGCAGTGGTTCCTAATTAGCTAAGAGCTATAGACTAAAAAAAGTTTATGTATATACTAAACTTTAGTTTATGTATAGACTAAAAAAAGTTAATGTATATTATGTACATTAAGTATATACATATTATAAATTATGTACATAATGTACATAAATTATGTACATTATGTATATTATGTACATAATTTACATAATATACATAATGTAAATAAACTGTACAATATGTAAAACTGTTTTTCAAACTTCAAATATGTTGATTCGGGTATTTTTGGGCAAAATCCAAAATTACCATAAGCCGTTGAAAATAATTCCTTTGAAGGAAACTTACAAAGTAAGTTTCAATAATTTAAACCACGATTTTTCTGAAAATATTAAATTTTTGAATGATTATTTCTTAGAAGAAATTTTTCATGTTAATAGTTTTGGCGTGGTGCCAACAATATGATTATTCGTGAAGTAAATATTGTATTCATGGAACTTTTTTCCTGACAGACTTGTTACTTACTGTACGAACAACTTTATAACTACCAATATATATATATATTCATAACGGAAAATAAAAAAATAATATAACATAACACAAAATATTATTGAAAAGAAAAATATATTCCAAAATATAAATAGATATATTAAATATCAACTATTATTACAACATATTTAAATATATTACAATTGAAAAAATATTTATAACAAAAAACTTATTATTTAATATAAATTGCAATATAAAAAATATATTAGTAAGTAGAAATATTATAAAGCATCTTCAGAAATTAAACAGCCATTGAATATTATTTCAAGAAGTGATGGTTCAAAGGACTTATTAATCTGCTATAGAGACATGTGAGAATATATTGTTTATTGAACTGGAGATTTCTAATAAATCTTCTCTTTAAAATATCAATATTTGAAGTCATATTTACATAAAATATTATATATATATGGTGCATTTTTTTATTTTACGGTTTTCTCACATGCTTAGGGCGGTTTTCTCACTGATTGTGGCGGAAGTTGTTTATTTCTTTTCGGAATGACACTGACATGTTTCATTTTTCCCTTGATTGGAAGGAACATTAGTTTTGATCCAATCACGAGAAAAACGAAATACATCAATGTTATTTTCCAGAAGAAATAAACAATCTCCGCCGCCATCAGTCTATTCAGTGAAAAAAACCGTCCAATAAAGAAATGCATCCATATATAACCACGAATAATTCGCAAAATATTCAAAAAATCGGAATTATGGACAATACGAATTTAACATTAAAAAATCAGTAAATTGAATATATACTTTTATTCAAATATTTATTATTTATTAAAAAAATAAATAAGAAATTTGTTTATATGTAATAATATTATTGCAATTTCTTAAATTTATTACGATATTTGTAATTTTAATTTGATTATTTTGATCGCTAATTATCTAAATTATAATAAAGAAACGAATCTGGGCTGTTTAAAAATCATTCAGATATCGCATCTAAGATAAAACATTGATAATTAAGAATCACTTCTGAGTTACAGATTAATTGTGGATAATCAGCAGGATAATCTGGATATTACTGTATGTATATGTCTCGAAATTAATTAAACGCTAAACATTTATGCGTGTATATTTATCACGTAAATATGAGTTTATATTAGTTAATAATAATAGCTTCATTTCATAATTGATTTGTTATTCGTTATGGATTTATTTACAATTAAGTTAATAAGAAAATAAATATTTTAATGATAACAATAACTATTATCAAATTATCTTGCAAAATTTGACATTGAGAATATTTTTTTTATCAGATTTTCCGTTATGTTTACGTATTTTCTATACGAACAAATAAAATACAGTACAATACTAAGTGAAAATCCAATCCTTGCTTAGTCTTATCAAAAGTATTGCAGCAATAAGACAACAATATATATTTATATAATTTTTAATACAATACAGAATTTACTTACTGTTATAAGACTACATAGAGTTACATATATGATTTTATTATATTTCAGCTAGCTAATAGTGTTAAAATCAATTAATAGAGATGAACTTCTCATAGGCAATATTTTTTAGAAATTTCTAGATGTAATATCTTAAACATATTTACTTCATTTTGATGATAAATAATAAATCTACTATCAACTAAAAACACCATAAATTATTTATATCAGTAACTAGAAACAGTTTCTTTTCCGTGAAAATAAAATTGACTCATTCAGAAAGGATATGTCTTGACGAACGTATTTATTACGATTCACTAATCAATTCCAACAATTTTTTTAATAAACGGAATTATTTTCAATTGAATTTCTCAATTAAAAATAGTGATTATATAAAAGACAATTATGAAATTTTATAATGTAATAAATGTACAGTAGTTATAAATCACATTAAGATATTCATAATAAATAATTTATTATTATTTTTAATTTAGTTGTTTGTATTTTATAATTTGTATATAATAGATCTGGCATTATTTGGAAGAATTATTATTTAAATATTTTTCAAATAATTTTTTTTTATCTTATTTAATCGGAATATATTTTTAAATAATTACTCATCTGATAATTTGACTCAATAAATAATTTTTATTTATTATCTGTACTTTTGATTTTTTTCAAATGCAAATAATTAGTTATTTGGTTTATTATTTGCCTAATTACTTATTTTTATCTTATTTGATATTTATTTATTTTCGCAAACATAATAAATATATTCTATTCATAAGAAAAAACAGACTTGTTACTTACTATACGAACAACTTTATAACTACGAATAATTTAATAATGTAGGATAGGCATAGTGCATACCCTAAAAATCTAAAATTTTCTAATTTAAAATTTCTCTCTATATTATAAAAATATTTCGATACCATGTTAAAATTTCCATACGTTCTCTTTACAAACATGAGCATAATAGAATATGAAAAAGTGTATATATTTTGCAGAAATTTAATAAGAATCATATGCAACCAGTGAGATTATCTTATTTTTAAATTTAATACAATATATTGTTGTTACTAAGAATTTGGCATTTTTGGCAACTATTGTGGCAACTAGTATATAGTTTAATTTGTATAACTTAAGTATTATGCAAGTTAATTTGTATAACACTTCCATAATAGTAATGAAATATGTAAAACTGTTTTTCAATTTTGTATATATAGTACTAGTAGAGCATGCCTGGCGATGCTCAGGCATAATTTGAAAACCTGTACAGTATATTAGGAAAACTTTGTTTTGATTATTTGCTTGTTGATTTCTTTTGTATTTTCAGTTGTTCTTTAATATAATCCCCATAATTTCCAGAAACTTCACGAATTTATAAGTTTATGTCTTTCCGCTCTTCCATTTGAAAAAATACTTACTGAAATTCGATTTGGAATTCGTAACGATATTATATTGTGTACTATAACTAGCGAAAAATTGATCATTTTAGCAATCTTCATTATATCGAATCCCAGAAAGAATTGTTTTTAATTAGAAAATTTTTTCATGCTTTAATTTTATTTTTTATTTCAAATCTCATTTATATTAAAGTGAAGTGTTATATTATCATCAGAATAATTGAATTACAACTGGTGGAAATTATTTGTTCTTTCTAAGTATAAAATCGCGAGATCATTTATCAATATTATGTAACTATGATGTCATCGGCATGCTTGCGTGACATCTTCTGTTGGTTATATTACGATAATATCATGGGATCTTATGATGATTCCCGAATTCAAACAAAATAATTTTGCCATATAATTTATTTGTTATATTAATTTGAATCAGTTGGCTGATCACGATTACGATACGTAGGCGCGGCAATGACTTCACAGTGATGTCACATGACAAATGCATTTTGAAACATTGTTACATTGTGATGGCGTCATATAATTCATTATAGCATTTATAATCCATTAGCTTTTTGTATCAAATTTGCCATTGATTTTATTAGTTGATTTATTTAGCCAGCATATAATGTCGTGATGACGTTATCATAGCGGCAATGTATGATGTCACAGTGACGTTTTTCACTGTTATGTCATCGTGATGTTATATAACGGAAATGTTTTATGACGTCATACATTGTTACGTCATCATTAACGTTATCTCGAATTCGAACATCATTCTGAAGGTTTAAATAAATGCAATTTCGTTACCACCCCAAAATATCCCATCCCCTCGATCTGGGTAGCCTATATTACCCGCAGGAAGTCTCCAGTCAAAGTTTAATCTCGAAAGATCAAATGGTGCTAGAGCTTTTGAGGGACAGACAGACAATCAAACATTGAATTTCATATACAATATATTTAGATGCATGACCGTTTAAATAATGTCTTAGCATTTTATACTCTTATTAAATTTACAGCCTCATATATATATAAACAATATATATTAGAAGGGGAAAAACTACTGCAAAACATAAATAGTTAGATTACAAAAATACTTTAGTATTTGATGAAATTCTTTAGCGAAAGTGATTCGATCAAAGACGTGACAGAGTAGAGAGAGTAACGTGTCTACACATAACAAATTAAACTAGAAATAGTTCTGTTTCTTTTTTCGAGAAATAACAAAAAAAGAATTCCTCTTAAGTCAACTATCTTAATAAATTTTGATCCTGTTGACCGACTTTAAATTTCAAAGGGTAAAGATTTCTGATATATATGACACTATAAATTTTGTAACAATGGGTTTTGTAAAACTATGGCTATCTTTATGGCTAAAAATTCCTACTAAATTTGCATTGGATCTAGCATACAGCAGTGGAGTCTAATTTCATCCATGCATTTACACATAGAAGACGTAAGAGCTGTTTCAGTTAGAATAACTTATAAGTGTTGCTCTCGGCTAAACTTTTGCGAATTAAAATTGCTTTCTTCTCATTTAAAATATTTTTAAAAGAAGAAAACTTGAAGATAATTACGCAAATAATTAAATTTCGTCAAATTAAACATTTCCTAATGAGATAAATACTCCAAAATTGCGCTTAAACATCGTTATAATGTATATTATAATAATCTTAATGCGTCTCTTATTATTACGCAATAATCGATTTCACGTAACAATGGAGTGTGACGTAATAACATGAATAAATTATTTTGAAATTTATAACCGTCTCACTTTTCCTTTTACACGCAGATTTTTTATGGCTCGCAGCTAATAAGGAAAATAATTAATTAGCAATAAGTTAAATATGGCCGAAAGCTATTTAAATTTGTATTTTGTGAGTAGATCACTTATTAGTTTTCAACGTTATCATCGTGATAAATCACAACAGAGCTGAACAGCAGTTAGGAAATAATCCGAAAAGTTGTACATCTTTAAAATAAAACTCTTGTATCTTAATTCCCACCATACTCGTTTAACAGCATCGTAATGGTTGCAATGGCAAACTACCAATGGGTTAAAAAAAATCTAACAGAGAAATTACAAGAAATTCACGTTATTTAGTCATCAATAATTAAAAATGGCAGTTTGTCGTTATTAAATCTTTAATATTAATAATTTTCTCGTTCAACTTTTATCGACGATAACAATTCAGGTTAATAATAATCGCTATATGAATTACTCGTTTATGAGACTTTAGCAATCTAAACGATCCTTTAAATTACTTTGCGAAAACTTAATATAAATTATTTTCTCTCCCATTTTTTTCCGTTTTCTTCCTTTGCCGATGTAATTATTACTTAAATAAATTTATAGCATCGTTCTTCTTCCTCGGGGAGGAAATTGTATTCAAGTACTCATTGACAGCATTCACTCTTTTCATAAACTTAATGAAAATTGGAGATTAAATTTATATCGCTTAAAACGATACATGTGTAACTCGTAAAAGAAAAAAACCATATACGAGTTACATAATGAAAATTACCCGTATTATTTTTTATCATCATAAATTCTGGTAATAAATCATGTTCTTTAGTATTGTAGTTTTTAATGTTTCGGTTATTCTGATGAGAGTTTATCCAAGTTAAAAAGTAAGCTTTGATTTATGTTAGCTAAGAACAGCGCTTATGGGATCAGTTCAATGCAGTTTGGCAGAGACTAAAAATAAAAGATAAAATAAAAAATAAAAACTTCGAAAGAAAAGAAAAATAGAAAAAGAATATAAATTATTTTTATCCTTGAAAAAACTATGAAGAAGAAAAATATAGCCGGAAGATCCAGGAATAAAAAACGGAATACAAAAGGATGTATATAGGAAAACGAAAAATAGAAAAAAAGGCTTTACATATGCTAACTAAATTCGAGTTTTCAAATGAATTTTTCCGAAACTTTGGCAGTATTTCAATTTTAAATCTATAAATTTCATTACAGGATATCCTTGGTAATCCCCGGTTTTGCGTTTTCCCATTAAAATACCTTAAATAAATAATTGATTCTAGTCGACCTCTCGTAACTTATGGCACTTTATAGTTTATTTGAAAGCTTTCATCCTTACTTAATACTGTACTTATATTCATGAGCATGAATTATCTTTATTATCTTGTGTTACTGTAAGATTTCTTTATTCCTTTTTAAAAATTCAAAAATTCTTTCATTTTTCCGATTTTTGCATTCTTCAGAACAGTAATTATTACATTGTTATTACAAGCCGGTATTTTGTTTTTCTTAATCTTTATTTTACAAATAATTTTTTCCCGGAATGATAAATATTTGAATTGTTTATAATTAACGTTAGAATTTAATAATTGATACTAGTATTTTATTCTATGCTATTATTTCCTGTTTTTTTTAGTACTGAATAAAGATAAAGATTCCAATATTATTTATCTTAAATAACCAATTACCTAAGTTCCTTTACCTCCTGAAACCTTGTCTGGAGAATCGATTAAAAAAAAATATGATATAGTTGACACATCGGTAGTTCGTCACTAAACAGTTACGGGAGATAATAAACACTAATTAATTATCCTAATTAGATTTACATAGTAGATAAATACAGTGAATGGCCTCTGATAATATAGCTGAATATTAGCTAAACGATCATAATCAAACCGTGATGAGATTCTTCTATGATTAAAACTAAAAATGCCACTATTTAGAACGTTAATAGAATAAATATACAAGAAGTTTCGGCAATACTTCACCTTCATGTACAAAAAATAAAATAAAATTCTGAGCATACATATAATTAAAAAAAATGGAATTAACATTTAGATTTAACGGATGATCACATCATCATATATTTTGGGTTAATACGCTTGCCACAGGGCTTTGCAAAGTATCTAGGAGTCCGAGATAAAGTTCTATTTGGCTTTCATTTAATTTTTTAGTTTTTTTAGTATTAATGAAATTAAAATAAAATTATCTAAATTGTCATTTAAGTAATTTATATATTAAGCAAATAAAAATGTAAGTAAATTCTTATTTGTTTAGAATTTTCACTGAATTATCGTACTTTTTCTGGATAATTTTAGATTATACTGGTAGCAAAATTATTGCATGAATGTAATAATTTTTGTACTATATCACGCTGTTAAGGTCGCTAAATTCATTTTTCTTTAAAAACATTTAGAAAGCAAGCAGCTCCAAAAATAACAATCTCTTAAACACATGATATGGTACTAATTATCTTTTTAAAAGTTCCAAACCCTTATTAACTACTACTAATAATCATCATATTTGATGAATATAGCAAATTCTGCTAAAACAAAAAAAATATTTCATTTCTATTTTATATCACTATACAGCAATTAATATCTTAATGTTTATTAATTTCCTTAAGTCCCTATTTCGTATTAATATGAAAAGTTCAAAAGAGCCTATTCACTAGTGGGATCCTGAGGCAACATCTCTTCCCTTCGCACTTCCTTATTCAGAAGTTAATGTTATCAAGTGTTGCTGTTAACTATAATAAAGTCTTTAATTAATACTATATATGCAAATTTGCTATAATTAAAACCGAGAACATTTTTAAAGTTATTTTAAAATGATATTGTTGTAAGCTCGAGTTATCGTTAATTCATTTCCAAGTTTTTGAAAATATTTTTGAATTTCAAAGTTAATTGGTTTTTTTATATACTACCCATTTTTCTTTAATAAGTTTGTTTATTTTTATTTCTAATTATGATGATTTTTGACTCACAAAATTTTGATATATATCCGTTCAAAGCTTCATCTGTGAATGTCATATGGTTTCTATTAATCCCGATATCGCATTGTTCTCATCAATACTATCATTCAATCTTCTATGGGATGTAAGATTTTGATTGTAGGTTTCATCTTATTTCCAATATGATCGATATTTTTATAGTATTGTATAATTTTAAAAATTTTAAATTTCTCCTGCCTGCAAATTGTACATTCCAGTTGTTTTTCTCTGATAAGTGCAAGATATAATGCTCTTATATTTTAGAACTCTTTGCATACGATTGTTCGTTCAAATCGTAATGCTATTTCTGCAATTTTTTATCACGTTGTAAAATTTTTTATCGAAATATTCGTGTTTAACGAAGGCATCATAAAGTTGCAAGTTCCTTCTGAATATAATAATAATGTGGATATTGATCAAAAATACGGTTGTTATGTTCGAGAAAATTTAATTAAAACAGCTTTATTAAGTAGCATTTTTCTTTCTGGAAACTACAAAATTTTCCTCTTTGATTTTCTGAATTAAAATTCTGAAAATAAAATCAATGAAATTCCGTAAACATTAACCTTTTCATCAGTTCTAAATACGATTATTATTGAACGTAGTCAATTTAATTAAGTATAATCAGTCGACAAACGATGACAAGCCAGAACGACCAAAATCCGATAAAAGACAAAATGCCCGTTACCTAGTGTACAGTTATGAGAAAGTTTAAATTTAAACATTAAGAATTATTTTTAGATAATTAAATTGATCGATCGCATACAGTATGATTGATAAAGTAATCATTCTTCGACTTTTTCCGAAATTTCGCTAAGTTTGATTTTGAATTTGGTCATGTTTTTTCTTTATGCTATTTTTATAAAAACACTCTTTGACAGATTTACATTCATTTACGTAAAGATTGGCCGCTCGCCAATATTTTTCTAACGATTTACTGTGATGAATGTTACGCCATTTTTGCATTGTTAAGTAATGAAAAACATAATTTGTATTTGGGAGAGTTCATTCAGGTAATTCCTGTTTTATTTCTGATTCGAAGAAGAAAAAAAAATTAATCTCGGAAACCATCAAAACATCAATCTTCTTATGAGAATTCGATATCGGAGCCTTTTTAAAAGAACTAAAATAATAATGAAAAAAGTTTGACATTACATTAATGTAATAGAAATGAATTGATATAAAACCTGTGGATATTAAAAAGCTACAAGCAAAAACTAAAAATACTTTTTACTCATTTATTTTTTGTTATATGATGAAGAAACCTTAGAGCATTGTAATTTAGATTTATATGCTGCAATTTTTATAATTTTTTTGCTTTATTCCAAATGAAAATAGCTTGTATTGTTCTATTATTGAGAACTGACTTTTAATATAAATTATTCTAAATTTCCGATAGAGATGTTTCAATCGAAGAATTTTATTTCGGATAAGTGATTTTTAGGATAAATTATTAATTTTTTTGATTTTTCCCTGTAGGAAATGAATTCTCTCTACCTGAGCTTAGACCCCACTGCCGAAGATTTAGCCGATGCCACGTACCATTTTCTGAATGCAAACGGTTGGTATCACGTAACTTTTTTAACAGACGATAGCCAATTTTCGTGTTCAATATTTCGAAGGTTTAGCAAATTCATACGAAAACCACCGTGGACTAAACCTCAAAGAATCCTATTAGATAACTCAAGTAACGGAACGAAGATTTTTCAACAAATAACGGACGTTCATCGTAGTAAAACTAGAGTGTTCATAATTCATTGTGATAGTACCATATTGCTAATAGTGCTACAAGAAGCTGCGAAATTAAATCTACTAGACGGAGAATGGATATGGGTGTTTTTAGATAGTTCACCAAATGAACATCGGAATTCAGATTTGAATAGTTTACCGATCGGTTTGCTATCTTTAAGACCAAGGTTCCATCCTCATAACCGACAAACTGTGAAATCCGTTGTTGAATTAGTGGCCGAAGTATCTAGAACGACAGATTGGGATCTGTGGGCCGAGGATTATAAAAATCTAACATTTAAACCCAGTTGCTGGTTTAATACCAGCGAAGAAAGGTCCAAGTTATCAACTCATTTATACAGGTAAGATTTTCATATAACTTATTTTAAAATATTATTAACCTTTTACTGATTAAAAGCAGAACTCGTGCATTTGATATTTGTGAAGTAGGAAGCTATATCGTATAAATAGATAAAGCTAAAGCTTAGAGTGGCTAGAACTTCTGCTAGTATGATTCTTTTATGCCAAGGGATAGAAACCGGAACTTTCATATGCCACCACTTTACCATAACAAAAATTGGTTTCCATATCAGCTGTCCCAAAAAAGGAACATTCAATACTTGTCCTATTTATAACACGCGTCGATAATGGTTCTATAAGTTGAAAAAGAAATCTATTTATTACAAGTTTGTGTAGAAAAATTGAAAAATTGATTAATGCTAGAATGAAAGATAAATGGTTCCTTTTCTTGTCAGATATTATCGACAGGGAATACCTGGTAGTAGTGCTTATGCCATTTTGTCGTCTACTAACGGACGAATGTTGTCGATACGGGTAATAAAATGTTGATCCGATAAGGAAGTTTCGTTCACATGTTTTATGTGTCTGACTTTTTAAATCGTCAGCAATATGTTGCAAAAAATGCCTGTTGTAACGTCTAGTTCGCATTTTAATGTTGCTGCTTAATCACAGTTGTTTTTTAGAGCCCATCAACTAAATATCCTTCTCCAGTTCGAGCGAAATTTGAAAGAAATCATAAAAAATTACAAAGATTTTTAAAAATAATGTTTTCTCCATTATAATATATGAAAAGTACTCCAAATAGCATATTTTGATATTTAGAACGTAAATATTCATCTCGCAAATCGTTTGATAGCAGAAATTTTTTTTCTTTGATCATAATTTCTCTAAAATATCAATTAAAAGTACATTGTTGCTTGATATTTCCCGGATGGTTTATGGTGATTAAATATTGCAACTCAGAAAAATTAGAGCAGGAATTTCATTAAAATAAACTAGTTAAATTCTCTAAAAATAATTTAGCAATTAATGAATAGAACAGAATCGATAACATTTAATTAAATTATATTAATTGCGATTTTCTACTATTATTTGCATACCAATAAAAAACAAAAATACAAAATCTAAAAGTAAATTTTCCGAATGATTATTTATTCCAATGAATAATTTAGTGTAGGGAGATGTAATTATAAAAAGTTTTTTAAAGAAGAGAGCAAGTAGAATAATTATAGAAAGTAATTGTTTGTTTTAGTTGTTCCTTTTGACAAAAAGATTTTGCGACAATAAAAAAGAAAGGACCATTACTTAAATTGTTGTGGAGACTTAAATCCATTTTAAGTTAACGGAATCTAATTGTCCTCATTCCTGTTACTGTGGAAGTTCTAAAACCAACTTATGTCTCCTAAACTTGTTTATGGTTCATGACGGGTGAAAGGATAACTTTGAAAACAAAAAAAACTTAACTCGTTTTATATCATTCAGCCTTTTAACTTTATGATTCCGTATCCCATTTATATTATTTTGACTCTTTATAATTCGATTTTAGGTTAAAATCTAACAACTAGAGAAAATCTAGAATACATCTTTTTATATTGATATTTGTGCCATATATATACTTGTATATATACAGTACAGTATATATATCAGAAAATTTCATGTGACAAAATCAAATTATATTCATAAAGGGATAAATTCGATATTTTAATATTATAAAAAACAAAAAAAAATTATTAGAATTCAAATAAATAATATTTTATGCATTTTGATACAATTCTTGAAAGCTAACAGTTTTAGACATGCCTATTCTAGTCTATTCTACTTCATGTCGCGAAATTGCATGACTATCGTTTGTCACAGGAATTAAATGACTGTGTGTAATTAAAGTGACATAAAATATTTCATTGATTAATCAACCGCAATGGAGAAAACTGCTAATTAACATTTTGCAATTTTTGCCTCATTTTTGCATAGTATAATAAAGGTAAATTGTAGTAATTTTTAAATCTTTTTTCTTTTTTCATTTAACGAATGAGATTAAAATATCGCACGTAATAATGACGTTAGCGATTGAAGAAAATTAATTAAAACCGTCCAAACCAAACTGAATAAATGAATTACTCCTACTTCTATTTTCAATCAGTATTTTATGTATTCTGTAACAAAATGTTTCTAAATATTTTCCTTCTAGATTATTTTAAAACTATTTTGTTTTATACCAAAAATTTCATCAATTTTCACATATAATATATTTTACATGTTAGCTTATTGAATAGAGAAAATTTTATTTTTCACGGGAATAAAAAAGCAAGAACAATAAACCATTTGTCAATTTGAACAGTTAAATGTATTATTGTGCAAAGTGCACATAAAGGAAAAGGGACACCCAATATCGAATCTACTTTTCTGTTTCTCATTTTTTTTAACTGGTTTCTGTTCGGTTTTATGTTAGAAGAGAGGATTATAAGATCACCATTTCTGTTTTTCTGTCTAACTTTATCTGTGTTTATGTCCGTTGTTTTCGATACGAATGTAATTTCCTAAATATTTATTTATCCCTTTAATGCATATAAAAATATACAAAATATTTGTAAACATTTTTACTTTTTGTTTTCTTTCTTTATTGATGATTATATTATACAGAAGAATATATTTGCAGAACATTTTCTGTAGCTTTTAAGGCAATTGCATTGATAACATTTTAGTGATCTCGAAATGCTTATCTAATGCCATTAACGTCGTTGCGTATCGATTACTATTTTATATTCTAAGAATCCTCGACGATGTGCCATTCTTAATGTATTTATATGTAAACCAAATTATTTTAGTAACACCTTTTAATGTTAAAATTTAATAAAAATATTTTATTTTAGCCATAATTCGACGATTAAAGTCACTTAACCGCAGTTCATTCTACCGTCTTGCAACAATTTAATTATTAATAAACTCATTAGCTTCTGTGTATTTATTAAAATTCGTTTCGGTAGTGATGTTTAAACGATTCACGATATTATTTTTATATCTTAATATAATTTTATATATATATATATGTATATTTTTAGTTTTTGCTTTTCGTTCTATTTGCTCCAATGACAAGTTTGCTGAACTGTACGTAATTTAATAAAATTATGTAAAGCCAATTAATTTGTTTCGCTTTATGGGGACGTGCTTTTATTATTTGATTTTTTTCCAACTGAAAATCCAATTTTAGTGGAAAGAATGAAGAATTCCACGCTGATAAATTATTAAAATAAATCTAATAATTGATTTTAACAGATTTTTATGTCATTTTCATATTTGTTTTGTTATAACGTAAAAGTTTAGAAAGACAGGAAAATTTTTTAACTTAAATCTGTTGAAAACTTTAATATAATTATTTTTGAGAGATTTAAACCAGTTTAATACCTTAACGTAATGTAATATTAATACATAAGTTGTAAGTATTGTTTGTAACGATCATCTTTATCGAGTGATTCAAAGCCTTAATAACTTCGATGAATCATTTAAGCACGTTAACATTTCTCAAGTGATATTCATAACAATAATTCAGTTTTAGTTATAAGAATTCATCTTTGTTATCGTTCCAGAATTTACATTTCTCAAGAAAAACTAGCAATTAATTAAAATTGTTTTCTGTTGGATGAATGCATCGAGAAATTGTTTAGTGTTTCATTTGCATTTGACATTGCTAACTATCGTATGACTAACCATTAATCAAGACTCTTGTATCATTTATCTCTAGATATTTCTTTTTATTTTTTTGTAATATATATATATATATGTATACATTGTATGTGATGTTTGTTTTTATAACGTACGTAATTTTTTGGTATCGGTTAGAAAATTTCAGGATGAGAGGATTCCATTAGGAAAAATACGGTTTTGTTTCAGAGTACGAGAGGTCAACTTACAGTTTCACTTCACTTCCAGCAGTTTTGTTTCTGCTGTAAAACATCCGCAGAAGTAGTAGATATGGCTTGGTTTGAAGATCGTAAAATCTCACCTTCTTTGTTGCTGCCGAATGCTATCTGGTTTGTGTTAAAATGTTTTTTGGACGGTTAAAAACCTCGAAAATATTTAAAGAATATATATTTAACCATACATCTTGAATTGTGTTATATATATATTTATCAAAAGCATAAAACTGAATATAAATACATTAACTGCGCATTTATAACTATAAAATATTATAAAGTAAATGTACAATATGTATATATATTAACGGATTTATTTATTATACAACTTTTTTATTGGTTCCAACCATTACAAATTTAAAAATAACGGGAAAGCAGAATAAATATTTGTTTTGGATAGAGAACACTTGACAAGATGGCGGAGGTATGTTAATTGATCTCTTTGTTTGTCGAGTATCGCAAAAAAGTGAACAAGATGTCAACTTCCTGACTTGAATTTACACTGTTTACGCTAAACATACGATCCACTTGTAACGTAATTAAACGTGTAATTTAAAGTGAATGGCAGCAGTACTATAAGACTTCATACATTAGTTTAGAATTAATAAACGTATGCAACCAGAAGTTAAACGTAATATGTGACGTCTGATAGATTAAATTATAGAATTGTTTAGTTACCGGTCCATTTCTCCATTTATCTCTCTTGAGTATTAAACAGAAGCTAGTTACAACTGTAAATTATCTAACTAGCAAGTTAGTTAACTCTAAAAATTGATATGTTGTTTAGAGAGATTTTGACAATTGTTAACTATTTCTCATTAAAAACAAAAAATAAACTTTATTCTTCTCCTCATTTTAATCTTTGAGACTTTTTCTTACGTTGTTATTTTGCACAACTCACTTAGTTACATCCATCTTAATTTGGATTTAAGTGAAGCAAACAAGCACAAGTATAACGTTGGTTAATAATTCCTACACGAAATTCCACTTGTACTTTCTCCATTCTTAAAAGTTTGATAAGATTTACTAATTTATTTATTATCAGCTCAATCGTGATCTTTTATTGGTATCATTTACTCTCTATCAGATTGCTAAAGATGAGATTTATCTATCTGAAACGAATGGACCGTTAATATAATTGATCTGATTGTAAAAATATCGATACTTTCCATTTTTTCGATCCCTATATATTTATATATTTTTTCTGTAAAAAAAATTGATAAAGTCGAAACGTAATATCATCTCCATTATTTTTATTTAGGTTGTCTGTACTGTTTGATAACGTATTTTTAATGTGCGATGTGTGCATTTGTTTAAAATTTTTGGTTTAATTCTGAAATTTTCGGAAATGATATAGTTAGAGCATTTAAATGTAATTATAGGATTAGTCTGGATTATAATTTGCATGTTAAGATTACTTCGTGGCCATGTTGGTTATTCTGTGACGCTCTGTGGATTTTATTAATTTACCACGTTTTAAGAATGGAGAACAGAGTAATAAAAGTTAGGATAAATTCTGCTTTAACTCTCTTATCGTTTAAACTGTTTTATAATCTCTTAAAATTTTAATCTACGCATATGAACTTGAATATTAATGCAAATAAATCGGATTATATTTTATTTTTCGGTCGTCAAAAACTAGAAATAAAAGAGAAAAAGCAGTGAAATATTATTTGGTCTGGACTTCATGCAAATTGATTTTCATCTCTAAATATATGCATAAAATTAGTTTATATGGTGCAGTGATTGTTTTTTGCAACAGAATCTTTATTTTTGCATCATTCAAACATAGCAAGTTATGTCTTGATATTTTAAAATATTTTAATCAAACAAACATTCTAAGAGTTTAAGATCAGATGCTATTCATAAATATGCAAAGAAATTAATCCGAAAGAGTTATTTTTAATATGAATGAATAGAGGAAAAAGCAATTAATAAGAAGTGTAAACTGTAGAAGTGGGAACAAGAGAGTAGTAGATGCAAGTATTGATTAGAAGGTAATAAGAAGCAGCTGAAGGAGCAACGTATTCTGAGAGCAAAGGAAGGAAATCTATATATTGTGTATTGAAGAATTTTGAAGATTTCGTAAAGAAAAGAATATATAAATATGTTTCTCAAAATTGAATCTGTACAATATAACTAGTTATCATGCTATCTGATAGAGTCCAATATTTGTCTTCCTTAAAGAAGAAAAGTAATTTTCGATTTAAATAGACTCGAATCAATTCAATATTTTATATTTCTGTTTAGTTATCAAAATTTGGATGAAGTTAACTTCAAAATAATTTGTAGAAAAATTCTATAAAATCGATAATCAGAAAACTAAATCAATAAAAGTAGTTTTGATCGTTATTTAAAACTGTATTAATGTTTCTTTTACGTTCTTAATTCCAATTTACGATATTTATCTTGAATTTTATTATTTGATCAAGTAGTTAAATCGATAAAACGTTACCGCATGATTCTCAGATTCAAGAAGCTTTTTATCCTCTCCATTCGTTTATCATCACTTCAAAAACCATAATTATGAGTACAGAATATACGTACGAATTTGATGTCAGTTAACATGATCATCCTCATTTGAAGAATCCAAAAGACGATATTTTCAATTATAAACTTATTTATTAGAGTAGTTTAAAGAAATAGTGATATCTTTTAAGGTAGAATTAATATTTTTGTATTCAAAAATGTGTTTAGGTACACATGGAATACATTTAAACTTTTTCTTCATTTTTGGTAAAATTTTAGATTAATTCTACTGTAATGTTTATTTATCGATCATTAGTGATATGTTACGTAATGCTATGTTTTAGAAACTGTGTGGTTAGTAACTTACCAAATTTACAAATTGTAAAATCAATAAAACAAATGCAAAGATAGTGACACAGTTATGTGGAATATAAAAATATAAACATTCGAATTACATATAAATTACTCATGACCGTAATTATCATAAAAGAGTAATAGAGAAAATGACAGTAATTTATAAGCAAAAATTACTTCAATATTTCACTCCAGAACTGAAACATGTGAATAAATCAGGAGGTATTTTCATGTCGTAATGGGTTTATCGTGTGCAATACGCGTCGTGTCTCCATCTGTGAAGTATAAAACTAAATAAGATAAAATAAATGTTTTCATCAGTATTTTACACTATTAAAAAATTGTGATTGGTGACCATTCTGGAGTTATCAAATATTTTTTACGGAATTATCAGATATTTTATTTAAGAAGCTATTTCCCGAGTACTCCAGACAAGCCACATCTAAAGTGATTGTAAAGAAAATCAATGTGGGGTGCACAAGGATATGCTGAGAGATGTTGACAGTAGGAGAAATCACCCTCTTTGCACTTCCGTATACCTTTCCTTGGCAGGAAGTGAACAATCTCTTTGAAAAATATCATTCATCTATTTTACATAAATAAATGGACGGTAGAATAAAAATTTGATGCTATTTTAGATAAAAGATTTTTAAAGCATGTTATACATTTCCATTTGATCGAATTTTTTTTTCAGGGCAAATATTTTAATTTATTTTATTATTTTGTTTTCTTTATGTCCAATAAATTATGATGATAATTATTTAGAAAATTTTACGAGCTGGTTTTTATCGATTTTTACTAAATTAATTTAATTATCGTTCCAAATTGAATAAAATTAATATTGATAAAAATAGTTTACCTGCATTCTCCAGATAATATATTTATTTAATATAATAAATTCGTTTATTAGAATTTATTTTCCTCTAATAGATATTTCTAGATTGTTTTGATGATCCCGGATAATTAATTATTTTGGTTACCCTGGAGAATTGAATATTTTGATTATCCTTAAAGAATTGAGTATTTCTGATTCTCCTAAATAGTTGATTGTCTTAACGATCCTGAAGAATTGGATATTTTTAATGCTCCTGAATTCAGTATTTTACCAATCCTGAAAAATTGAGTATTTTGATCTGAATAATTAAAGATATTCCCAAATATATCGCCATTACTTTGAAGTATACACATAATATATTAATTATTCTTAACATCAGATCTTATTTGCGACATGAATATTAAAATAATACAGTAATGTTGTATATTTAAATACTTAAGAGAATATGTTAAATATAAAAGAGAACAAGCACAGTAAAGTTTGACTGTATATACAACGAGTTTTGTTTTTGTCTAGGGAAGTAGTAGCTAACGAAGAGGAAATGAAAGTTGCTAACGTCTCCGATGAGGTAATTACTTGTTCTTGGTATCTTTTGGATGCAGTGACAAGACCAAGTAATCACTTGTGAAGAATAGCTATTCGTCTAGAATACTTATTCTCCTTTTCTCATTTGATTACTCGAAAATCCTCTGTCACTTTTATTGCTATTGATGAGGCACGCTATGCTATATTATTTAAATCTGTACACAATATCGATTTTAACATTAAATGATGAAGAGTATTATGTTGTGCTTCGTTGGTGATATAACTGAATTTGTTAATCAAATATAAGAATTATTAAGCGATTAAGTAATTGAGAATGCGAATTAACTAAAGTTGTATAATTATAAATTATGTTTACGGCTTGATCATTTAAATAATTTAAATAATTCACATCTCGTTTAAAAATTATTTTATATTATAACCACAGTAGTCTATATATGAAGAAACTGTAATTATTTTTAAAAGTGTGTTTAAAACTCCATATTTTATAATAATTTAAATTTTTCTAGATAGATTTGTGAATACAAAACAGCGCTTTTCTTAAGAAGAATTAATAACATGTTAGAGAATTTTTATAGCTAAATTTCTCTAGGTAATTGCAACTGTCATCCAAGCTGCTCATGATTACTGAGGTGATTCCAAGTTGTTATTAATCACTGATTAGTATCTTTTTAATTTCATGAGATATTTTTTTCTTTACTTCAAGGCATAAATTTACTTTGTTTTCACGTATATCCGCTTTAAATTAACGAGTTTCTTC
This sequence comes from Androctonus mauritanicus, assembly GCA_011317285.2. NCBI lineage: Eukaryota > Metazoa > Arthropoda > Arachnida > Scorpiones > Buthidae > Androctonus > Androctonus mauritanicus. The sequence continues at coordinate 5,142 of WUQG02119352.1, read as the reverse complement.
CATATCTTTCAAGCACTTGAATTTTTTAATTCAATCGCATTTGATTATTCTTCATATCACTATCTCTTATCTTATCAGGAATTTTATCGTTAAATCGATGTTTTCTTGCGGGGATACACTACATTCTATTAAGTAGCATGTTTCGAATAATACAGAATAAATCTAAACTTCCACAATTTTTTTTTTTACAACGAAACATAATAACGAAAAATTTTTATCAATACTACAAATACAGAATACAGTTTTCAGCATATAAAATATCAATTTTTAACTAAAAAATAAAAAATTTTCATGTAAAACCGTTTTATAACAAAGATTTTACGAGTAATACAACAGACTGCAAATTTCTTTCCATCCTTTTCGTGTAGTTTAGCAACCAAATTGCATTAACCATAATTTCTATTGTACTAAACACTTTGGATTTGATAATATTAAAAATTGTTCAGTACAGTAATTCTTCCAGATCTATATAAATTGTTCAATATCGAAGTTTCGATATTCCATTCTTTTGGTGTCATAGAGCATGTGATGTTGAGTTTCTACACTCCATTCTTGAGATGCCGTAGAATAAGAAATGCTTTGCAGCATCCAAGGAATGGCGCACTGATAAATTGCTAAAGCCACAAACATTCGACAATATCTATCAATATAAATATAATTGTAAGTCGTGCAATGAAAACCCATTATATAAACGATACAAGAATATAGATTCATGGAATATTTCTTTAGATCATCACATAAAAATTGTTACACGATTCTAAAAAGAATGTAAATTTTAAAGATGAAGAGATCATGCCATCTATTCATACAAAATAAAAACGATGATGTTCAATCCGCATCATCAATCACGATTATTAGTTTTTTTTTTTAATATATAAGAAAATTTATCAAATAATAGAAATAAAAATTGTTTTATGGATGAATCGAAATGTTTGTTCTCCAATGGCTTTTTTTCGTGTTGCAAAAATTTTTATATGATTTTATCAAACATTGCAGTTTCTAAGTTCTCTCAGAAAATCAACAAAATGTATACAAAACTTTAAAACTATTTTACATCATTAAAAATATCGAAAGTAATTTAGGAATAATTCGAAAATGAACATTATTATTATTGCAGATTATTTAATTGCATTAATATTATCCAAATTAATTGGATAAATGAAATTAGTTAAACACAGAAAATTACTCAAATATGAAATTTTGAATTCCAGATATATTTAAATGAACACTGTTATAAAAAAATTTATCTCAGCAAATAATAAAATTTCGTAAAAAAATCTATAAAATTGCATTATCGCAGTATAGAATTTCAGAAGGATAAAAAATAAACGTAGGATTTTTCCAACTTAAATCTATTTTTTTCTCCTCGGTCCTTTGTTATCAATAAATTAAGTTATGAAATTTTGAAACTGAATCTTTCGTGTGTTGTCTAATGCCATTTATCGAAAAATTTTCTGACTTCTCCTATGACAGGGTTTCAACTTCAATTATTACTGAAAAACAAGTAACCGAAAATTGAAAAATTTTAAATTTATAACTAAAATGCGTTTATTTTATTACCGGCAAAATATATTCGAAAAAATTTTTATATTGTAGTTTATTTATTAACCGAGTCAATGATAGATTCAATCGTTTATTTAAAAAAGAGGGGGAAGTAAGTACATAAATGAGAAAAATTTGCCTTTGGTTGCAATTACAACTTTACTTATCGGAGTTTTTTCTTCCTTTTTTTTCCTTTATTTGACTTACAAACGGAAGAACAAAAATTCAATTCAGGAACTAAAGATGAGAAAGCAAATCAATATTCATCTGTATTTTTACTACTACTTTTGTTTATTGGAAATTTCAGATTGAAACTTTACAAGCTACTTTATATATTGAAATAAATTTGATATTTTTGTTGTTTAGTTTTAAATTTATATTATTTTTACTTCTATTATATATATATATAGTTTTATAAAATATTTTGTTTTTATATTTTTAATAAATTATTTTTTCGGCATATATTTTAGATTTTTTTACAAAATTTATTATTCAGAAAGTAATATTTTAGTAGCAATGACTTAAAATTTTACAAAGGTCGTTTTAAAAATTCTATTAAAAGATCAATGTAAAATCAATAAAGCTATACCGTATGATTTTTATGCATTTTTCCAATAGCTTTGTTCCTTTTTTTATTGCTGTAGTGGCACATTACGGAAATCGATAAACATTGCAACAACGACTGCAAATTTTTGCATTATATTGTTATTATATCCGTAAACGTAACTTAAAACTTGTTACAATCGCATTAAATTTGTTACAGTAGATGTGCGTTGAACATATTTGTAATCTCGATAAGACGCTAATCAAATATTTGTTCCTGTATTAGCAAATCTTGTCTATAAAGAACTTAAACGTGTATTTGTCTGCGATAATCCTGTTATTGTTAGACTATTACAAAAATGCTTGCTATCATAAAGTATGATTACTACTGCAGTAACAAATTTTAAACGATAAAACTGTGGACGAATTTACTTCTAAATTAGTTGGATTTTTAATGATTAAAAGAATGCAATACAACAAAAAATTAATTTAAACTTCGAGTGAATTTTTTGGGGCTATTTCACTTTAAATTTTTGATGAAGATGTCCATTTTCTATTATTTTTTTCTTCCGTCATCTTCTTTTATAAGTTTATAGAAAGTGATGTCGAGTACCTAAGTTATCAAGATATTGTCTTCGTTTAACAGTTGCTTTAGTTCTAAATCGATACTGAGCGAGAAAATAAAAAAAAAAGTTGAACGATCTCCATCTTACATTAACCAAGCGAAACATTTCGTTTAAAAAAAGCAGCTTTAGTGCATGCAGTTATTACGCTGCACAGTACATAAATGAAAGGAAACTCGTATAATTTTATACTTTTGATTGTATCTCAAAGTGTTTTCTTCCAACTCTTCTTGGCGATAGTCCAAGATGCTTCTTTTTGCACCATGACAAATCGCTTTCAACTTTGTACTTGAGTGTTAATCAATGAGGCTGCTATATCAGAAAACGACAAATTTATATTGTTTGTGGTAAAAGTAAGATAAAAAAAAAGTCGTGATGACGTGAACAAAACAAGATTGGAATTTGATAAAAGTTTGGTTGTCACATTGTAGAGAACTGGAAGGAAGAGAACGCCAAATTTCCGTTTTTCTTTAATCCATAAAGTGTTGTCATATTTAAAAAAGGATGTGACTCACTAAAATGTTGTCATTTGAAAACAAAAATATAATCTTTTTAATTTAATAAAGATATTTTGAAAGAGATGTCTATGTCTGTAAAAATCTTGGCACCAGTTCTATTATATGTCACTTTTATTATTAAACATAAAATGGCATAAAAATTTTTGATGAATTTAGTCTTTGAAATCTTTCATATATTGTAACATTTATGATTATAAATCGCAATCAATACGAATTTTGTAGTTTTTAAGATAATAATTTCAAACATGGATTAAAACATTTTAAACTGTCTTATAGGGCAATGAAGACCATAAAAGAAGGTAGAACGGATGCATTAACTGTCACATCTCGCCGAGACAAACCCATTTGGCCTGAAGCAGTTATAGACATTTTGAATTTGATACCGGGACCACGAGGTCAGAATCAATGGAAGATTGTGGGCAACATCACAGGTTCAAAATTTCAAATGAATACGGTCATGTGGTTGGGTCAGACCAGAACTGGGCCTACGCCAACAGGAAGACAGAGATTTCGAATAGTGACAGCTTACGCTCCTCCATTCGTCAAACCATCGACAAAGATAACCAACGGAACTTGCTTAATTGGTGTTGAATGCCTTCAAGTATCCACGAGTAACAAAACAGAACTCCTGCAAATTTTTTCAAAATATAAAGCCGAAAAATTTAGAGGAGTGGATTATAACGTCACTTGTTGTTCTGGAATATCCATCGATTTGTTGGTATCAGTAGCACGTGATTTAAAATTCGATTTCGATGTTTATCTAGTTGCTGATGGTGTTTTCGGTACTAATCGCGGTCAGAAGTGGAACGGTATAACAGCCGATTTAATCAGTGGTGCTGCACACTTGACCTTCTCGGCTTTCAGTATGACAAGCCAAAGGTCGAAATTCATAGACTTTTCCGTCCCATACTTCCATTCAGGTGTATCTTGTCTAACATATTCGCAATACCGTGAAGTACCGCTCTCGGCATTTCTTGTTCCATTCAGTTATCAGTTGTGGGTGGCCATCTTTGCTAGTCTCAATGTGACTGCCATCTTTGCAGCTATTTACGAATGGCACAGTCCGTTCGGGCTTAATCCTTGGGGGAGACAACGCACTAAGAACTTCAGCTTGGCATCTGCTCTTTGGGTGATGTGGTCGCTGCTGTTCTCTCATTTAGTTGCGTTCAAAGCACCAAAATCTTGGCCAAATAAAGTTCTCATCAATCTCTGGGGATGCTTCAGCGTTATTTTTGTTTCCAGTTACACAGCTAACATTGCTGCGTTATTTGCTGGTTTATTTTTTCGTCTGAGAGTGGATGATTTTCATGATGCCAGTGTGAGTATGTCTGCTTATTTTATATTCTTTCTTCGAAATCAGTGATGTGTAGTCAGGAAAAGCAAAGTTTATTTTATAGTTCTCTTTGCGAAATTTACGAATGTCATAACCGGCTGACGATATAGATGATAGCTACATCGTCAGCCGGTTAGCATAGTAAAAACGTAGATTTCTATCTGGAAGATCTAGTTCGACTCCAAGTCTACATCTCCAAAGTTTTTAGAAAAGATTAAGACTCGCTTTTTGAATTCCGTTCTGAACTTTTTAAATGATCTCATCATATGTGTTAGCCAGTTTATGGTGGGCTCTGAAATGATCCATAAATACAGTGGCATAACTGAATTAATCAACTATATCATTTATAACAGCAACTATTTTCTTTACTTCACTTGACTACATCTCACAATAAGTTCGTTTTATTTTGATTCAGTATAATTTTTACAAAACTTAATTTTGTTTTATATAGCCAAAAGTACTTGTTTGCTTTCTTGAACAGCTTCTCACCAAGAGGACTGGCACAGCAAAAAGTAGCGCCGCAGAAGGGTACGTGTACGCTGAGAATCCTAGGTTGTGGCAACATATACAGAAATTTGGAGTA
>WUQG02119241.1:0-24953 GCA_011317285.2 Androctonus mauritanicus | reverse complement strand
AGATAGGATGAAGGTTTTTAGATAAAGCGATAATGCACCCTTCTATCACACTACTACTCTAACTGGAAATTTTTGATGTCTCACAAGTCAGATTGATCACGGAATTATTCTCCTGACTTCCAGAAATTTATCATCGATACTTATTAACGACACGAGAAATTTTCTATGCGAAAAGCGAAGAAGAAAAAACCGAAGACAAACAATAGAACGATTACATTTTTTATACGATTCTACGAAAAAAAATTTAATAAGGAAAGATCTATTAAATGGAAATAAACTGTTCTTTCCTAAACCTTTTCGAGCAAACACAGACTGTATTCATAAACGATAACTAACGATATAAAAAATATAAGAATATAATATCAAATCTAAAATAGATAAAGATCTAAATATTCGATACTCAGTTTTTTAGCCATCCGTCTACATCTTTCTTTTCGTAGGTTTACCGACAAAGCATTCTAGACTTTATAGCCTCGGTGGATACATTCAAAATTCATCCTTCCTCTAGAAACGTCCGATTTGGGTAACTATATACTGTTAGTTTCATCTATAGTAAAGGTGAACGAGTAGAAGTAGCCCCAAATTATTCTTGGTTCGGCTACATTTTGCGTGTCGGAGACAAATATTTTGTCCATCGATTTTTTGCGCCACTCGGGTTTCCCAGCGCAACCGATATAAGAAAATCCTTTTGGTTCCGAATATCGGCTCTTCTTCGTTTCCTTACTTCTTCATCTCACACTTACAGATTTGTCGTATCGGTCAGGCTGTTTCCGAGAAAAACGTTGAACGAACACAGTTTTTCTATCTTCCTCTTTCTTTAATCTTCATTTACGCTGTAGGACGCGCAACAACAATCGAGTCAGAAGGATGAAGAACATTATTCGAGTTACATCTCAATAATTAAAATAGATAGAACCGAAGAGTGATCACGGAAACAGAGTGAAGTCCAATCTTTGGACTTAAGTTTCTGGAGAAAAATAAAACTTTTCCGATCTGTCATGGATATAGAGTTATGTAGAAAGTATCTCTTACTCAAAATCTAGAGATTAACGATAAATTAAAAGAAATTTCACATTTCTCAATGACTGTAAAGTTCTTCAACTCTCAGACTCTTGTATTTACTTCTATATGTAAGTTTGTTCCACGTTTCTCCCATCTCCAGAAACTCTTTCATCTCTATAACCTTATCATTCAGTTTTTACAATTTTTTGGCATGAAAAAAAACGAAATTTTTTTCTATCGTTCCGTTCGTCGAATCCTAAAAAATGGAACAAATTGGAGAAAAATAAAAACGGGATTTAATTTAGCAGCCAGGTCGAACCTTCCAAGTAGTTGCGCTGCGTTAATCGTGCTATCGGTACCGGTACATAGATAACTTCCAACGAAAACATATAATCTTATAGTAAAATATTTATAGTTAGGCCTGCTTTAACGATAGAACTGCTGCACAATATCGTTAAGCTAAAAATGACCATGCAAGCAACGTCAGCGTCTAGGTATAAGATTTGGAAAAATCAAGCGATCCCACATACTAACCGCCGATAAAAGATGATTAATAATAATGTTAATTAACTGAAAAATAAGTTTTGAACTGCATTTAATTTGTTTTGAATTATGAAAATTCTAAATTTTCGTGTGAAAGATCAAAGTTGGTATAATAGTTATCTGCGAGATTTCCCGTTATGTGAGTTCAATCTGATGCAATACACTGTGATTTCTAGTTGAATCGGTGGATAAAATTACCGAATAAAAGGATTCTATGGGCTAACTTAATGATGCCAAACGTTAGATGGTTAGCATCAACATACATGCCATTTTAATAGTTAGTAAATCTTCGAGAAATCCAAAATTTAACACTTTGTTTAATTATTTTGCCTGTCGTATCGATGCTAACATTCCAGAAACACTTTAAACTTGGATAATTTATGAAAGAAAATGATGAATAAAAGGATTTGATGGCTATCGAGAGGTTCTGTTACCAAGAAAGAATCGAATGCCGAGGGATTCAGTTGGCAAAATCTGTAAAGTTTAGGAAATTTAGACTTATTAGCAGTTATTTTAGTTTTATCAGAATCCGAGGAAATCCTTTATGTTGCCGATGCGTTTGGTTAAACTATAATGGATACCGTACACGGCGTACAGCTATAAAATATAATTCTCCTTGGGAGTTTGGAATGGTTGGATGGGAATTTATGCTGTCTTCATGCATTTCTCTCCATCCTTTTAACGCATCAGCTTTCAGGTTGTTTTTTTGTTAGGATTTCGGAAGGTAGAGTTCGACCGATTCGCATTTTAGTTACAAATCTAATTAGGCCTAGAGCGATTTAAAACCGAACGTAGTAAATCGGAAATGGAAAATCAAGGCGCGAGGAAACTACTGTTTACTAATATTAGCTGGAAACGGAGTGTAGAAGCGAATATTTTCGGTAACAATCTGAAGAATTAAGGTTTAGAATGGTTTCTGCAGCGAGTCCGAAACGAAGCGCATCGTTTTATCGCGGAAAGAAAGAAGGGAATGGAGGCGAGAAGCCATCGACCGAAACAGAGACGGGATAAAATCGCTCGGTCGACACCCGGGGCCGATGGCACTCAATCTAAGTTTCCGCCACCTGGGCCGCCGGGCACGGCGGAAAGACCGAGGAACCGCAGCATGTGGTTTGATTAGAAGAATCAACGCTTTGGGAGCAGCTCACTCGGGCGCCTGGATTCTCTCTCCTCAATCTTACCGCTTTGCCACCTTGTGTCAATATCTGCAGGGCGCCAACTCGCGACCCGACGTGGGAAAGTAGCAGGCGTAGCAGACGCTTCCGATACCACCGACACAAAATTAAAGCCGACAGTTATTCCTGCAGAAAGCGGACAGCCTAAGGCCTGCTTCAGCCGGTGCAGCGGGCACACTCGGGCGAGCGGCTTACCACCAAATGCTGGTTCTCATCGCCTTTAATTCCCCACGCTTCGCTCGATACTTTTTGTCTTCTCGCGTGGCCTCTGCCTTCCGTAAGGAACCCAAGAACTCAAGATACCTCCCCGTTCCTGCCGTCAACACGTGATATTCCCTAAGAGGCCATTGGGGCCGATCGGGTTGCACACTTCCACCTTCATCCTATTATCCGACGGTACAAATATAGATTAACCTCTGCCATCCGAGCGGGTATCCTATCCTCCGGTGAATCTTCGGCCCGAAAGAAGATAGCCCGCACCACTTATCAAGTGCGTTTCTCCATTAATCACTTTCCAATATTTTTTTTTTTTCTTAGGGGGAACGAACGAAAATTGGAAAATTGGTCCAGTAGAAAACCACGGTAATAAGTCAACCGATGCAGCATTTCGGCATCCGACAAAATAATTCGCAAATGAAGCGTCACGCGCCAGTCTACTCATCTGCCAAACGTCCATCTTAAAAACGGGAGAGACGGATGATCTTGTGACATATTACACTCCATTACTCTACCTCCCCATTCAGCTGTCCCCGACATACCGGGAAATATAATTACGGGCGCATGTTGGCTTGATTTATGGCCGGCCGACTGGGTAGTGTCTGGATGACGCTGCCTGCGCTGGACAAACAGTCCACGACCAAGGAAAGATATGACGGCCGTAATTTAATAGTCGGCAGACGTTATATTATAGTCAGCGGTCATCGGAAAGTTCCCTGATCCGCTGGGGTGGCTGCACCGTCAGTCTGTTTCCTCACTTAAACACTCGGGACCGATGGGTTTTCTCCATCCAATCTAGCGTACAATTACCTAAAAACCTACTTGCAATCTTGACTATTTTAGATCCATCTTTAACACAACAACCCCACTCATGGCGAGTAGTCATTCAATGATGAGCTCCTAACCGACCCGCAGCATCATGCAATTAAAGAATTCGGATTCAATTCCTGATCCCACACCTCTAGTTTTTCAGAGAGATCCGAGCCGGCCGGTTTAATCACACCCTTCAATCTTCCAGTTGACCCTATCATGGGTGTAGGCCAGCCCGTGATGAGCTCTAAAAGTGGTCACTGCCAGATATAGTATATCCCATGTGCAAATATGGCGGCTTAACTATACAGTATCTAACCTATCTTGCGGAAACCTAAATACAGATCTTAAAAACCTAGATAGGTGAGATATATAACTTTTTCTCATCTACAGTTAGTGGATATAATAGATGATATTCAATGATCTAATAAATTGCTTTTGTAACATTCTTTCATAGGAATCAGGCTAATCTAAGGGAAACATTAGAACTTTATAGTAACAGCCTTAACTAGCCTCTCTTTCTCTCTAGATTGGGATTAGTCCCAGACAATTCAGGATAAAATAAATGAATTCAATTCTTTTCTGCCATCTTTATGCTGTCTGTAAAACATAAAAATAGTTGGGTCCCGAAGAAGATTGACTTAACCGGATCGATCTTATTCGGGACCGAACTATTTTTTATGAACCAAGATGGAGCGGAGTCCGTTTCTTTGCGGAGAGGAGATTTTCTACGCCTTTTTTTACTGCTTCCGTCAGAGATAAGAGATCGGAGGAAGAATTGGAGGAGAAAACTGACGGCCCAGGCCTTTCTTTATTGCGTATAAGGCCGAGAGTGGTGGAGAAGCAGCGGTGGACGCTAGCGAATATTTCCAAAGCTAATGTTCGTGTTAAGATCGCATGGAGCAGAATTGATTGGCCAAACCATCCATCACCCAGGTGTACGCGGGGGACGGCGGAAGCGATACAAAGTAATCGGCGGGAACTGACCAAACAACGCTCCGACCAATATTTACAGAACAGGGACCATCGGCCGTCGGTCGGCGCTCTACTGTCGAATGGCACGCGATGCACATCATCCAGCGCTCCTTAGAAGAGAACGTCGTCTACTATCACCATCGGCCTTCACGTTCCCGCTCCCGAAACCATAAAAAGTCACCCGTACTTCTGCTTAATCGGGGAATAAAAAGTACTTCCGGGCCTAGATGGCGACAGGACGACGGAAAAAGTGCTCAGTCACGCAACCCAACGGAACTACTGGCTAATGTGTTTACACAAGTTGGTCCGATTAAGCTTTAGTGGGCTGTCGTACATCACGGACTCTATTTGACCGCGCATTAATCCCCCTTTTTCAGGGACGCTCTTCCTGTAGGTTTTGACCGACGGGTCGGCATAAAATTTAGATAAAGATGTCCAGTTCAAAATGGCCGGTTTTAGAGTTTCCACAGAAATTCGGAAAAGGGTAGACTTGTAAACAGTTGTAAGAAAACACTATATAATTTTTACCATAGCGTAAAAAGAGGGATTTCAATCCATACGTATATAATAAAATTTAAAAAAAGTAAAGATAAACACGATAGAAGAACAATTTATTTCCATATCTTATATACAGGGACTTTCATAGAAAATGCGAGACCTGGGGCAACTAATAGTTTAGAGGACCTTCAAAAAATAAAAATAAAAAAAAGACAAAATTGACAATGCGGTGGTAAGTGTACAAGAACATTTATAAAGAACTTCAAATTTTGACAAATAATGAAACTCGAACAGTATAAAAATATACAAATATATTTTTTCTAACAATTGAGGCTCCTAAAATCGTGAGGCCCGGAGCATCCGCCTCTCTCGCTCCCTTTCTGATAGTCACTGCTGCTTGTATACATATTAGTTCAAAAATTAAATCTTTATTATTAACGCTTTATGTCAAGTGTTATAAGTCTGTAGGAGAAGAAATGCTCGACACAAAACGATCGAAAGAAAGACAGAAAACCATTAAAGAAACAATTAAAAAAAAAATTTAAATGTGGCAGAAATATCTAGCCCGAACTAAAAAACTCGGGAAAGATATTTGAGGAATTGTTTTAGCTGCAGTTTGGAAAAATTTCACTGGGAGGTAACTGAGATCCTTGTAGCCATCTTCCGTTCGAATCCGACTAAAGTTTATGAAATGTGAAATAACAGCACCGATTGCAATAATTTTATTTGATCCTAGCTTAAACATTAAATGATCTTTCGGCCTTACCGTCCATATTTTATCACAACGAATGGTGAAATTCTATTAAAATTTCGAACCAGAAACTCGTTTTGCTCTTTCTGAGGATCATCTTTTAATTAGGGAAAAAATTGAATGGATGCTTGGCCAAAATACTGATAAGAAAAAAAAAATAGATGCAATGGAGATGGAGGCTAAAAATGATGACAAGAAGAGGGATGGTCTATTTAATTAACGAATCGGCTTAGTTCTCGGTATTCTTAAATAACTAGCTTTTCCAGTAAATGTGTGTGGCGCAATCGTCGATGTTTATTTTCGCTTTCCGTGCCTGGTGGCAAATTTGTTTGTCGTTTACACAGACTGAAAATAATTTTTCTCTTTCAGGAAACAAGTCGGAAGAGGCCAGAAGCGTAGGACAGAACGATCATCCGCCTACATCGTCCAACGCTAAAGACCTGTCGGCCTACCTGCCTTCTCTACCCGCTCCCGGAGACCTCCGATCGCTTACTCTAGCCACCTGGGGTGAAGATTTTCTAGGACGACCTCTGAATATAGGCGACTATCACACGACTGGCCTACTCCGCTCGCCGCCTCCCGGCCTGAGTGTGGGCGCGGCTGGCGACGCCTCCCTCTCATCGGCTTCCGCCGCTTCTTCCAACGATAAGTTCTATCGACCTTTGCCACCGGGATTGGGCACGTGTTTCGGCATCCCCTTCTACCGTCTGACGGTGCCCAAGCCGGTCCCGGCCACGGGCCAGGGATCGGACGGACTCAAGCCACTGTCGGTGGCCGACGTGTATTCGTGCGTCAAATGCGACAAGATGTTCAGCACGCCGCACGGACTAGAAGTGCACGCCCGTCGATCCCACAGCGGAAAGAGGCCCTTCGCCTGCGAACTGTGCAATAAAACCTTTGGACACGAAGTGAGTCTGAGTCAGCACCGAGCCATTCACACGGCAGAAAGAAGCTTCGAATGCAAACAGTGCGGCAAGAGCTTCAAGCGATCGTCCACTTTGTCCACCCATCTGTTGATCCACTCGGACACCAGGCCCTATCCCTGCCAGTACTGCGGCAAGAGGTTTCACCAGAAGTCCGACATGAAAAAGCACACCTACATCCATACAGGTGAGTGGCCGGTTCGGGCGCGAACGGAAACGATCGATTTTTCTCTGGCTAGGAAACCTTGCCGGCGAAATGGCTAGCGGAAACCGCTTTTACATGTCTTCCCATGCAAAAAATGCGCACGAGCCACACCCAAGCGTGGACCGATGTTACCGCCGCAGCCAATAGCGCCGCTTTCTCTCCGGTTACTTAGGAAACCACCGGAGTTATATTCGCGAGCATGCGTGGTGCAGGATCATCGTCGGAAGACGGTGGACGTCCGCGATGTGGGCCTTTTCTTGAGGCTTCTCTTCGATTAAACCAGCGACGTCCAACATTAAAAACACCTTTCTATTCCCATTTTCGCTACTTCGGGTTCTGTAAATATAAAAATTTAGTATCGATGTCAACGCGTATATCCCAATGACCGATATTTTCCGAGTAACGGCCATCGCGTGAGAAAGCGTGAGGCCCAGAACGGACACGCGACGAAAACGAACCCGAAGAGGTAGCGTCCCCGTCGGACCGATAGACGGGCCGAACGGCGATAATGGCGCAGTTTGTATTCCGGTATAAAACGGGGCGGAAGAGAAAAAAAAAAAACGGAAGAGCGGGAAGAGTATTACCTTCTAACGCAATTAGGACAGCAATTTGTAAGAGCTCTTGAATTAGATGCGAGTGGATTTGTTCCCGGACGCTGCACAATAATTAGGGAGCGCCCGAGGGGAAAGAACGCCGTGCCTGGAGGAAAAAGGGAAGGTAATTCAATTAAAGGCTGGTCCCATTCTGGGGATTAGAAAAACAAGGCAAGAGCTCGCTCGTCCGGGTAATCACAGACGACCGAAAGCGGCCGACGTTTGGCTGCGCGTCTCGTCTTCTCGAGCTGTTGACATTAAAATCCTCTCTGTTTGCCCACCGAAAGTCTGCCAAATATTCCGGATCTGCAGCATTTATCACAGATTTTTCTTTTTTTTTTTTACCCTTCGGGTCCGTCATTATTCTTCCGATCCGTTAATGGGACGGAGGGCGGTCATTCTTTTAAAAGTCGCCTTACCTCGGTTCGAGTCCAGTTCTATTATTAGCGATTCTGGGAAGATTTCGAGCGGGACCGAATTTTCGCTTCCTGTAAACGGACTCTTAAGATTGAAAAGAGGGCCAGATAGAATGGCAGCCGGCATTAAACGGTTGCAAATTTGCCAGCTTAGTGCAGGCAGGCCGAGGAATTCCATTCTCGACAAACGTCATAAGAGGGGAGGAAAGTGGGCGGCAGCGGGGAATGAATGCGCGAGCGGCAGAGGGGAAGAGGGGTAAATGGAATCCGCTCTTCTATTTCTGCTTTTACCTGTTAGAAGATAAATGAGTCGGCAAATTGAATTTGTGGAGAACAATGCGTGCTTTGCTCAAATCATTGCAGGATGGGACCCTGGTCGTTATCCGTCGGAGGGGAGAAAGGGGGTGCCTTTTACCCTTTCTAATAAGTGGGAGTGTTTCGTTAGCGCTGGGAATACGTCCGGGGAATCACTGCAGCCACCGTACTCTCTCCCTCTTCGTTCCCCCTTTCTGAATTTTTAATGAGCGCGTTTGACTTCCTTTCGAATCTCCTACCTGCCTCCGCTTACTGATCAAATTTCCTAGCACTTTAGTCGCGTTCGGAAATCTGATTTTCCTAACGGGCAACGTACTTTTGGGAACCAACGTCGGTCCGTCTTCTGGCACTCTGATTCATTTTGTCCACCTTTCTTCCCGATGGAAATGAGCCTGCTTGCCTCCCAACTCGGGACTCGGGGTCTCCCATGTTTTTGGTTGCCAAAAGTGATTTCTCCCGGTCGAGTCGGGTCTGCTCAGGACAATCGAATATTTTCGAGCTGACTTTACCGGTCGGCTTTTTGTCTTGCTCCCCGTGACATATGACTTCAATAGGGCACGACGACAGGACAGCGTCCAGGGGATTGTAACGAGCAATTAAGGCCCGACCATCTGCATTGAATCACTGGCCCCAGTGACTAACCGGTCTGTTTACAAGCAACTTCTTTTTATGGCCTGGGGCCACACTCTCCCGACAGTAAAGGGAAAAGCCAGATCACCGTGCTTTGCCATAAAAACAAGCATTTTTAGTTCGATAGACGAAAAATTACGATTTTTGGATAATATATCCGGCAGTCTCCTGTTAGAACTTTTTTTTCCTGTTTACTCGTACATTCTCCCGTTTTCATTATTGTAATAAAAATCTATATTACGTGAAAGTTTATTCTTTCTGCTATCCTAGACTCAAATCTTCTCTTATAGGTTAATTAAACTTTTTAATAGAGACATCCGAATTTGAACAAATCACCGAAATTTTTTTTTCTACTTGTAAAATTCGGGTACTGACTCCATGTTTATTAGTTCTAGGCTATTAGGAAAGAGGATATGGTCTGTTGAATTTTAATTTATATCCATTTCGACTACCACGTCTGTTGACGCGTGGATAATTCGATCCGCAAAATCAAAATCACAAAAGAAAAACACCGTTAAGGACTCGAATTTGTCGAAACTGCTTGTGGTATCGTCAATCGGACTCCTTGGTTGTTACCGTTTCTCCTCTTTTATACGATTCGACCGGAAAATAACCCCCTAAATGTGCTATAACGGCTTTAGGCCTTACTTCCGAAAACGCTTTTGGTTTCCCTTAGGAAAACCAATCGAAGGGGATAATCAAACGGCCTATCGATCGTTTCGTGGACATTACGATTCTATTTTTAACCAAAAATTCACGCGTATTCTTTGGACTATTTCTTCCTTAAACTCTCCTATTATACGTGGCATACAAGTATATGTTAATATACTTACGCGATGTTCGCTGGCGAGATATTTTTTCGACGCGATTTTTGAGTTGATCGTTCGATAATCGTCGCATTCTTTATTTACACCGATGGATTATGGAATCTTTACCTCTGCTTGGTTTTTATAACTATAATTTGGTTGAAATTCTGTGCCAGCTTTTTTTACCTACAATGAATCTGTATTCACGCCCCTATGTAAGTACAAAAATCTATATAGGCCATTTGTTCATAATGGCCACTGAACCTAGACACGTCAATTATCTATAGTGGTACAAATATGTCCAGTAGTGATTAAGAAAATTTGATTGATTTCAAATCGATATTAACTGAAACTAATTACATTATAACAAAGCCTTTCCCCAAGTATATATTAATAAACTTGGAAAATATTTTACGTTTAAAGTAAACAAAATGGCGCATCTTCTCGCTTGTATCGTTAATTTGCAAGGTCTTTTTCTTAGTTTTAGTAGCCATTTTTGCATGAAATTTAATGAAATCTCTTTCAGAAATCGTTGTCTGTTCTATATTTTCCAAGATGTTCAGTAATAAAGGATAATTTTTGCCACAAAATAAAAAGAAAAGATTCTGGAGCTCAAAAGTATGGATAAAGGACAGCCGTTTGTAACCAGTTTTTCTGTGGGATTGTGTTATTTTTTATTCCATAAAGTTACAGATAATTAGTCACTCTAGAAACAATTAATGCATCATGTTCAAAAATAGTCATGTTAACCTCGTTAGCTAATAAGATTAAAACCGTGGCATCTTCATGCACGCTTCTTGCGGTAGAAGAGAATGCGCTTACTCACTCTATACATATATATACAGTACTGGCCAATCATTCTGCAGTTTTAGTTATTAAGGGAGAACCACAATTCTCTGTATACTTTGGGGCAGGTAGATATGACCAATACAAACAAAAAAGCTTAATGAAATTTTGTGGCCAGTCAATTTAGTTCAGAGCCACGGTCAAGTAAACCAAGATTTCGTTCCGCTGATTGTTTGGATAAACATAGAAGATGGAACCGTGGCTCTTTAAAGAGTGGATATCTAACCAGTTTTTCCATTAATTATTCCACTAAGGAAACATGATTTGGATGCAACTCGGGATTAGATTACCATACAAAAAAATTCAAATTTAATTGGCTCGATAATCTACCTAAACTACTCCCATATAGAATCTGTTAATTAATAAATGGAAGGATAGACGAATTTTTTATGATATTTAGGCATTAATTAAGTTTAAATTTTATTGTTTTCTGTCTGTACGCTTGCAGAAATCATTAGTTTTCGGACAAAAACTCGCGTATGATTGGAAAATTACTTTCTGGAGCCATACCGAATGTCGCGATTATAATATATCCTAACATTCTATCGAGTAAACATGTTATCGAGAGCTGTAAAAATAAACATCTTATCGGAATGTTAAAGTAACTAGATAGGCCTATTAAACACTTGAGATTCTTCGCTCGCCATGTTTTAAACAAGACATTAATCAGTTAAAAACAAGATGGATAATTGCAGCTTTGAACTTGAATCGGACTCGAATCTCATATTTCAGTCGATGAGAAGACATTTATGGCTAGATGACGGGAATGCTCATCCAATGATATTCAGACTCATCAATGATGATATATCCGTCGCATCTTTAACGACTTCGCACTAATAACAAAGATTGATGATATCATATCGCACTTTTCTTCTACAGAAGTTATACTACGAAACTCGCGAATCGAAAAAGAGTGAAAAAATAATAATTCTTTTTTAAAGAGCATTTTTTTTTTCATTATTTACGGACACTAAATACGTGAAAGAAAGAGATTTCTGATTCTAAAGAAAAGATCTTTCTTATCTCTCTGAAAGCTATCTGCAGCAGTTATATTATTTTTTTTCTACAGTTTATATTTTTGAAGAAAAAAAAAAAATAAGACGAAGACCTCAGTAATGGTAAAAGACGCATTAAAACTTTAGTTGAAAAGGTGCGGCCGAACAAGAACAAATACGAAAGAAGGACCTGCCATTAATCGATAACTTTCTCAGAGTTTTTTCTTTTCTTTTTTTTTTTTTCTCGGATTAAATTGAATTTTATGCCAGATTGTGAAAAGTGAGAAATGGAGGACGAATTTCTCTCATTTGAATAAATCAGAAATAACTATCAACATTTTTCATTGGGTATTCCCATATCCACTCCTCATTCTCCGTTCTAGCTGTCGAGAACAGTCCAAAATATTCGTTTAATTCGGGAGTAAAACTCAAGTTATATTTTTAACCGAAAAATGTCTGGTAACCAGGTCTTGTTAATGATTATCGACCGAGATTTGACGTATTTTTATCGTCGCAAGTCTTCTTCAAAGAATTATTATTCATGCGAGTAAATTTGGCTCATTCCAATAAAGTATAAATAATTAAAAGAGAATTATATATATCTCAGTTAACGTAATCGGACTGATGACATGGTCGTACGTAAGATCAATCTGTCCTCAGTTTACTTAGCAGAAAATCCGCATTCGATATTTTTTTCTGGAATTTATATCATTTTTTCTCTCCCTCTCGCTGTTTAATTAGCTTCACCACACGCCCAAAAATCGAAAAATAATGCTGAAAGAAAGAATACCTGGTTTGTTTCCATTAATCTATTTATGAATATTTTTAACCTATTTTAACATCATACTAATATTCATTTTTATGGGGGCCTAAATGTCTTCATGAAAATATACCACAAGTTACGTTCTATCGCCATTAATGAAGTGTACAGTGATGCGATTTTCTCAAAACATTCGTACTTTCTAGTAAAACAGTCGATGCTTCTTTCATTATTAATATATACTGTTGGTTCCGTAAAGGTGGAACCAACAGTATCAAAGATGAATTTTGGTAACATACGCGAGTATTACGAGATGCTGATATCAATCTTTCCTGCTTTGTAAAGAACTCGATGGTTGAATGAGAGTTCTAAACTCTTTTAAGCGAGAATATGAGACAGCCTAAGCGAATTTTAGGCCTTCACTGCTTCAAATCTACCTAAATTTTCTAGTTATAACTACTGCCATTAAGGAATACTTACTTAATCTTCTTCATATTTCTAGTAAACACACATGTTTCTATGACTGTTCCTTAAGTATACACGCACAACTTTATGCTTATTAAACTGATAGTACAATAGGGCCTACCACATATACGGGTTTAATGAATAGACAGATAATTAAATAGTTATTAATCTAACTACGAATTTCTTAAATCGATTTGGTTATTTTAATAATTTATTCTTCGTATTTATGGATTTAGTTACATTAAAGTTTCAGAAACTCTTAAGTTGGTAGAATATTTTTAAGCTTTCTTAGTATTTACAAGATACAAGTAAAACTTACTAATTAGTTTATTATATAGACTACATGTTATAGAAAGCGTAACTTATGTATATATATAAGAAACATAGTTTTATATGAAATTAAAACATGAGATTTACACTAGTCTTCCGAGAAAATGTTTACTAACATCTCTGTTGTTAAAGATCTCGGTTCATCTTCAGAAACTGAAACCATTGATAAAGCCAAAATACTGTTTAACTTTCTACTCGAATCGCTTCGAATATTATTTTCGTGAGTCTAAATATATTTAACAAGATGTTTGCATACAATATATCCATATTCAGGAAAGGTAAATTGATTTTTTTGCATAATTGGATTGACCGTGTCCTTGCGAGTTCAACAGCGTGCCGCCTATTTTTCTAACTAGGTGTGAATGTTTAGCCAGATCTACGATGTACTGTTAAGTGTCAAAAACAATTATACATTAGTGTGAACCACAATTTTTCAGTCTGTTCAACCAAAAATAATTTTTTTTCTGTTACTGTAAACACATCATTTATAAAAGGTCTACAAGACGATTATCTGTTGTATTAAACTACCAATGAATATTTTAGTATATATATATATATATAGGCTATATATATTTTTAAAAAAACTCATAAAACGGAAAGAATTTTTAAGCAAATATTAAAAAAAAATGAATGATTAGAAAAGTAAATCTTCTAAATAACCAAGTTAGCAGTCGATTTAGCGTTACTATCAGCGTTAAAAAGGCGGTAAATGCAATGCCAAACGAAACATAACGCTTTAAAAATGTAGACTAGTTATCGCTTGGTATTTTTTCGCAGCAAATTTTTTATATCTATGGTATCAGTAAGTCTCTTAATTTGTGATCATCGTCATTTTATCAATGACAATTAACTTTTTTTCTTTTTTAATTAGATTTTTTTTTTTCTCTGGGTTACGTCTCAGATATGATTTCTGGAAAGAAGCTACTACTGTGTTTCTTTATTACATAAAATTATACTCGTTAATCCTTAAACAGCAGTGGTATAAATATGTACCATCAAAAAAAATTATTTCTAACAGGCTATGGATCGCATTTGTACCATCATAGTCGCTAACGCCATTTAGTGTATTGTTTAGGGAAACTTCTGGAATTTTTCTAGGATTTTCTTTTCACACCGGTCTTAGTACTAGCTCTTTTTTTTAAAGTATTGATATCACTAACCAGGCAAGTGTTACATGGGTACACAAGTGTTACATAGGTACACAACTGTTACATGGGTACACAAGTGTTATATGGGTGCACAAGTGTTACATGGGTGCACAAGTGTTACATGGGTGCACAAGTGTTATATGGATGCACAAGTGTTATATGGATGCACAAGTGTTACATGGGTGCACAAGTGTTATATGGATGCACAAGCGTTATATGGGTGGTACCTATGTGTACCAGTGGTACACATAGGTACCACCCATGTAACACTTTATAGAATAGAAATGAAAAATATTTTTAGAACAAATAACATTGAGTTATATCATTCATTATTTACATAGTACAATTATCTTTTTTTTTTTTTTAGTTTTCCCCTGTTCAATGGTGGCCCGTTTAAGGGCTAAACAACTTCTAATAATATAATTTTAAACGGATGTAGCCAGGAATTCAATAGAAGAGAAATCGGTGAAAGTACTTTTTCGCTAAGTTTTATTATTATTATTATTATTCGCTTCTTACGCGTAGATTCTTAACCGCCGATATCGAGTGAACTTAACTTTCTTTAATAAACTAAAAGCCTCTAAAAACGACCTATATAACCAGCTAACTACTATTGTGAACATATTTTAAAAGTATCATCAAACGGAGGAGGAGAGACTTATAGCCTGATTAGGAACGAAATTACATTAGAGTTTACAAACATCGAGATGATATTCAATTACACTGCAAACTCCTTGCATTAAGAGCAAACTAAGCATAAATCTGTATTACCTTGTCTTCGTCCCGTTAGTTCAAAATTTTATCCTATTTATTCTGTATAATTTTAACTAAAACCCATAAGGTATAACGTTAGAGAAGGACCTTAAAATTTCTGTTTTTTTTTTTTTGTTTTGTTTTCAAGCGAATGTCATCTGTTTACTTTATTTATTCGGAAGTTAGGTCTTCTGGAACGATAGATAAATCCCGAGAAAGGCACAAATAAGATTAAGAACTAGAAGATTAGTATCTGCGTAATATTTATTATGTGACTAAGGAGAATAGCTGGGGTTTAGCTGCTATGGACGAGTTTAATTCTATTGTGTCGATCTCTTCGCTTGGCAATTGATTGTTACTAGAAAATGCTGGCAAATCGGATCTGCTAGAAGGTGCCACAGGGTTTGGTTTATCTGGTTAAAAAGAACGGAATGACATCGGTTGGCATCGCTAACAACGCGTTAATTAATGGCAAGAAATAAAATTTTAAAAATCAGATGAGAGTTTATTCTCTCGATTAATTTCTCATTCGAAATGGTTAATTGATCGACCTTCGCGTAACTTAGATGATCAAATTATTCGATCGGTTCTCAACCGATGGTATATGCGTACTATTGGTCTAGGTCACCTTATTAAGTTCTTCGATGTTCCTTTGCGTATCACCAATGGTACGCGTACCATTAGTTGAGACCCGCTGCTCTAAGTCACCTTATTAACTTCAGTGTTCCTTCGCGTATCACCAGTGATATGTGTACCATTAGTTGAGACCTGCTGCTGTAAGTCACTTTATTAACTTCGGTGTTTCTTCGCGTATCACCAGTAGTACGCGTACCATTGGTTGAGACCCGCTAGGTCACCTTACTAACTTCTTTGGTGTTCTTGCCTACCATCGGTAGTACGCGGGAGTTGACTAGTGGTATGTGTATCATGTTTCCTTCCTATTGGTATACAGGATATATTTTTATTGAAGGTACTTAAAATTTCGGAATTTTGGTTTTGATTTATGTATTTATGAAAAGGTTGAGAACCACTGACCTAGAGTCCTTCGACAGACTGATTCATCATTATATAAATTCCAAATACTTTTCCTAATTTAATAAATCGTTACATTAATAATGAAGAATTTCTTCAAATCTATCCAAATATTTCATTAAAAAAGCAAATCTTGTTTCGTCTCATGTTTATACACTCGTATCAATAGGAAACAATTAAGATATTCTGTGCATAGCATGAGAGAAGGGTTTTTTCGCATAAGAGTCTCCGTATAAACTTAGGTTAAGACCGAACTAAATCCCCATGATATAAATGTGTTTCATCAAAATCTATAAAAGTATCTTCATCAATTTTTCCACTATTAAATTCCTGCTTAGATCTCCATGATTCACAGAAATTTAATGTAGTAGCATCAAGCATATTAAATGATTAAGCGAGCGTAGGTTGGTTATGGTTAAGCGTAGATTGGACACTGTTACCATGAGTTTTAATAGACTATTTTTTACCTTAATTAAAAAGGGTTTGCGAAGTTTTCCTTCCAATTTCGACGATGTTTTTGCTGGATTTCTAACAATATGTGATGAAATCAAATCAATAAACAGTTTCTGCGCCCTTGTCGAGACTGAAAACAATTTATTCGTTGTCTCTAACGATACTGAGATAAAATTTGCTATTTTTTTTTAAGCTAGATTATTTTATCACACTATTCTGTTATCGTAAGTGGATAAAACGATAGTCACTTAATTTAAAACGGGATCGGGGGTCGATACGAATAGCAGTGTGAACGGGTTGGCGGAAGTCATGTTTCTTCGAGTTAATCTTCGATTGATTTTCCGGCAGAAATCGGAATTATTCGCGCGTTTCGACTATACTTATTCCGTTCTAACCACAGTTTAAATTTCAGGTGAGAAGCCCCACAAGTGTGCGGTGTGCGGAAAAGCCTTCAGCCAGTCCTCCAACCTGATCACTCATAGCCGGAAGCACACGGGTTTCAAGCCATTCGCCTGCGAGGTATGCGGACGAGCTTTTCAGAGGAAAGTGGACCTTCGAAGGCACAAGGAGACGCAGCATTCGGACATTAGACAACTCCAGCAGTGTTCGCAATAGGTGGTGGTGTTTGATATTCTAGTCGCTGTCACCTCCGACGGTGTTCCGTCTAGTGAGGCCCGGAACGGCCCCCACTCCACTATATAAATATAAATATAGCCTATAAATACGCAGATACGGACGAGTCCCGGGCACCATTCACTGGAACAGATGGACAGTTTCCACGGAAAACAAAAAAAAAAAAAAGTTTCCCTTTCACCTTAACCGCGCATGTTCATAGCTCCATTTACACGCTATTGGTCAAAAGTACCGTGATGTCATGTGACGTGGTAGTGACGCAATTCTCGCTGTGGTTTGATTGGCGGACGACGGAGCCGGGGCCAACAAGCAAGAGCCAGCAGCAGCCTGATTCAAAAAGTGGAAAAGGAATCTTTTTCCGACTTTCTTTCCGGGCCAAAAACAGGGATTGGTAGCCGGCCACTCGACGCAGGAATTTTGCCATAAACCGCGGGCGATAATTATTTGCGGTTGAAATTATTTGTTCTCCCCGAACGTCGTCGGATGTGGTTCGATAATTCGATTGCGGCGTGCAGGGGGACCTTTAATTGGAAATGTTTCCGTCTGACCCGGTGGCCGTGTTGACACAGTCAACCTCGTCCCGCCAAATGGAGCGCTCGGCTTTTTTTTTTGTTTTTTTTTCTGTTGCCATTGTTGACGTTTGGCCTAATTCGATTGAGGCAGTGGCGGTCGACTTAACTGTTACAAAGTCGTGCTCGCTCTCCGCTCCACAAATAACCGTCAGTGCGGGCCGTAAATAAATCCTTACCGGTTACCCCAAAAGGCCGGAAGCACCGCCGCCCTCGCTCGTCCGCTACTCACCCAGTCCGGTCGGCTTTAGCATTGTCATGTACGTTGAAATAAAGATACCGTTGTCAATGGTTTGCAGTCTTTCATTCCTTATCGCCACCGTTCCACATCGTTACTTCTAACTAACCACACTCCTCCGTGCCACAACAAACCGTCGATAGCCTGCTTCTTAAGAATTTGCACGTTTCTTGCCTAAATTTTCGTGCTAGTCGAGTCTTGTCTTTACTCTCTTACAGCTATAGCTCCTTATTATTTGATAGATTTTACGTAGTAATTTTCATACAGGGAAAGTGGAGCACAACCGGGTAACCCTATATCTCTGTGATGATCCCAGTAGGAATTGAATTAGAGACGATGGATTTGCACCATCGTCTCCAATTCAGTTCCTACTGGGATCATCGCAGAGCTCCTAATTATTACAAACTTATAGCTCTTTATTATTATAGATCTTTTTATATAGACGAAAGTGAGGCAAAACCGAGTACTTTTGTATCTCGGTGATCATCCCGATAGGAACTGAAATTGAGATTATGGTGTAGCCATCGTCTCCAATTCAACTCCTACTGGCATAATGGTGACTTAGAGATAATTTGTGAGTTGGTTGTTAGATTGCAGCGGTCATCACGGAGATATAGATATACCGGTTCTGCCCCATTCTCCCCTAGATGTTTCTGCAATATGTTTTTGCTCGACATCAGTTTACCAAGTGGCTTCAATTGACCGAATAGATAGAAACCAGGAATCCGAATTTTTCCATAAAAAAAAAGCAGATTCGAATCTTTCTATTGCACTGATGTTTGCATTTTTTAAGTGACGTTATTGTCGCGGGTGTGGTCACAGATCGTCTTCCCCTAAATAAGAACGAATGGATTAGATCCCGAGTCTCCAGACGAAAGGAAAGTGTGTATTTTTTTTTTTTTAAGCTTATACCGGTTGTCGGTGGTGCGTAATAAGTTATTTAGTTTCTAAACACCAATTGCGTCCGCCTCTTAAATCGATGACATTCCATTTCCCTTTGCATCGTTCCTTAGTTTCGTTTCTAGTTTATACCGCCTACGGGTAAATCTCGTACAAGTGCAAGACCGAACGTATAAATAACCAATTGTTTTATTTGGCGTAGCGCTTACCATCTATATATTTCGAAATTTATTCAATAAAAATCTTCCCGACTAATAAATTCTTAAATAATTCGGAGACTCCATCCGAAATATATGACGAATGCTCTTCGCCGATTCCGTTTTAAAAAATTCACCACTCCAAAAATAAAAAAAAAAAAAACGGAATTTATTAAAGAAACAACAATGGTAAGATTTTGCCATTGGAAATTTTAAATTACTATAAATGACTATAACACAAATTTGCATTTTATGATGAGATTATTTATGAGATGGTGTGTGAGATGGCAGATAGAGATGCTTGGCTGACGTCGCAAGAAAATTAATTCTGCAGCTGTGCATCGGTGAGATTCAGATTAAGGAATGTTATCAGATGATGCTTCTACTAAACAATCCAAACTGTTCATATTTTGGAAAATAACCTCATTTATAATTCTTAATTAACTGTAATCGCGGTTTTTGTCACGGTATAGAACCTCTACCAGTAAACCTAAACTTACACCAAGAGATACTTTGGCTTGTTGGCACCTGATGGAGCCAACAAGTGCCAAAATATTTGTGCCTATCCGATAAGATTCAAATTTTTATTTCTTCTCACTAGTCATTAAATTGAAATTAAATTCGGGAGGGGGGGAGAATGTGCCATTGGCGTGAAAGACGTAGCGTGATAGGGAATGCTACGTTTCTAGCGTGTACAGCAGTCGAATCAGAGATCGAACATGATTTTATTTTGGTCTTAAATTAATCGTCAAACTGCACAAGACTGCGGAAAGTTAAGAACTAAACGCATCACTTAAAGTAACGCATTCAATCTTTCGGAGGAATATCGGCGAAATGCTTTTTTTGTAAGCACATTATTGATTCAAAGCATCCGATATATAGAATGCGTTACAATATATTTAATATATACGTATAGAAACCTATCAATATTTGTTTTCACTGAGTTAAATTCCGAAAACATACTCACTCGACTTTCCAGTACAAACGTACTGGAAACTCCAAGTTGGAAGTTGTTAAAAGCAATATAGTTAGATATCAAAAATATCGATCTCTGCTCTTTTATATTTACCATTAACTACTGTTTATTAATTTTCTGATAGTTTGGTTTCATTTGTTGGTCAGAAAGGTTAATCCGCACGGTTAACACAGCAGTGATGCTCATTCAGTATAGAGCAGAATGGCGTTAAGATACGCTCAAAGTTCTAAATTAAATTAGAACGAAAGAAAGTAAAACAATTAAATTAATAAAATCGATATATTTTTATTATTACGAGACGGTATTTATCGTTAAAATTGAAACATTTTTTTTTTTTTAAAGTAAGGTGATAAAAAGAAAGAAAAAATCCAATCAAATTTATAGAGGAGAAAAACAAGAAAAATCGTATCGTCTCTCCGAGCAGAAAAGATTATCGTAACGATTCTTTCTGGATATTACAATAAGCCACTCTTTCATCGACATTCTTTCGAAAGGAAGAGAATAATTCGAGATAAAAGCCTACAAAAGAATAATATGGACTTCGGCCAAGAATATAGAAGGGGTTTAGCAAGAAAAGTTGAGAATTTTTGGCCATGCTTTCTGATTTATTGCTTTTCTCTCTCTCTCGCTCTCTTTTTTCTTTTTGCTGTTGTTTCGGTGTTAGTCTTGGATAGACGCGATAATAAGGAACAATTTTGCGAAACGGTTATTTGGCGAAAGAAGAAGAACGTCTCAATTACTATGTTGCACTTTTGTAAAAATATTCGGGCGTTGGGGCGCCGATATTACTCTCGGTGCAGTTTAATTAATGCGGCGGACCTGGATGGGATGACTTTCTCCCACTATTTACTTGTTTAGTTAATGATCGGGGACGCATCTTAATGCGCTAATGTTTTCATCCATAACATAAACCACGCTTGACGATCGATAAGCGGAGCGGATCGATATTTTATAAATAATGTGTGCCTGGTTCCGAATAGAAAACATTTTTCGAATCTCCGCGTTTTCGAACAGCAGCAGCAGCAGCAAGGTTCTTTTCTTCTTCTTCTTCTTCGTTTTTCTCGAAAGCTTCGGCACGCAATCTTTCGTCAACTCATCAACCGTAAAAGAAACCCAATGGCCCGTCGGTGAGTTGTTTGTAGTCATGGAGATGGCCGAGATAAGATTATCGCCAACTTTAATCTACACACACATTTATGTTAGGGTTCCCATAATGCCCCTTTCGGAAGATTCTTTCTACGATAAATTAAAAGGGAAGTAGCCAAAATAGCGAACTAAGCTTCTTTCCTTTTCTGAACGTGTTGTCGACGATGAAGAACTGTCAACGTTCGAGCTGGACTTCCGCTAACCTAGAGTTAACTTTAGAAAAATCCCTCGTTTAGTGCCCAAAAGAGATCTGAACGCTATTTATTTTCGTGTTAACCAATTGACCCTTTTTATTACTTAAAAAAAAAGGAAAAAAGATTGAAGGGATGATTTGAATAAATTCTTGTGAGATTCATAAGAGAAGAGGAAAATAAAAATGAGGTTTAAAGTATTCTGGATAGGATGAACTAACTAGAATAATATTAAAATCGCAATATAGGACGAGAATTTGTGTATTTTAGAGATAAGTCTTGCTTGGTCACTGAGAGAGTGGCAAAAATTCGGTTGCAACGAAAGTCCCGCGAGGTAAGCGTCGAAAGTAAAGTTGAGTTTGGTTGCTTGGGGGAATCGAACCTGGAATCCATAAAAAGAGATCCGGCCGCGGCCGGTTCTATGGGGACCCATGGCCCTCGAGACAACCTCGGTCACGTCTGTAAAAGTTGGGAAGGGGCCGGAAAGGGGCAGCTGCCACCGGAGGATTACCTCGAAAACCTCTGGCACGGAATCGTTACGTTTCCAGAGAAGCTCAGGCCCGCACGGTCGTCTCGGGCAAACAAGCGGATCTCCAGAGGAACTGGTGAAGCCCCGGGGCCCAAAGGCCTAGTCTGGTCGAGCAAACATGACCGGAGGCGGGCAGTGGGGGACTAATGAAATCACTGTGTAAGTCTAGCGTCGCGTCCCCGATTCGTAGCCCGGAGCGGATTTTCTTCTCTGGATTGGATTTCAAATGAAGCCACGTCGCTACAGTAGCCATGTGTCTTTCCCCGCTAATCACTCATTAGCCGAATCAGCAATAGCCAACGACCTGATTGGTCCGTCTCCCTCGGGTATCTGACATCACGTGATTTGGTACCTGTTTGTCTTAAGTGATTGGGGATGCCACAAATCCGATTGTCCGCATCCGGTCGCCACCTTTAGCTTTTCCTTCCAATCCGTTCTCGTCCGCTAATTGCTAATTGTTGCCCGAAAAGAATTTTGCCCAAACGCAACCGAAGACAGGGATTGACCTTTAATTTTCCAACCACTTTCTGGTCTACAGTCCGCCACCCAGCCTACAATAGACGATTTCCCCATTGATCTAGTCAGGTCCCAATGCTTGGGCGACACAGGGCGAAAGGTGTCATCCCGGCCATCATCGATTAGCCTATAGATCGATCGATGGCCAACGGGACGTCATCGCTTCTTCCGGCCATCGACTAGGCTAATTAAGAGTCGATATTGTGGTTTTAGTTCTGCGAAAAGGGGAGAAACCCAATCGGGCTATATTTTTATTCGATGGACTTACGTTCTTCGGATGTCTTTCGATGGAAACGAAAAGGTGATAACATAATTCCTTTTAAGCTTCTCCGATCCCAGAAACATAGTTTCTTAACTGCGGAGGTCAACGAACGAATCGGTTGGATGCTGGAGTTAAAGCGGTGAAAGTATTAATGAGGAGAAAGCTTGGAAGGATTCGAACAGGTTATCGATCTAGGCAATAGTGGCCACAGCGGCCGATTAATCAGTTCGGAGATCTTCCAACACAAACATGGCGACCGATTTGTTTGGCCAAGCTGCGGAGAGAGCGACACCCGCTCCACTCGATTAGCGCACCTTGTTTGTCTAGAGGGTGGCGTCTCGTCCCGTCTGTTTAATATTCGCGCTGTTTGTCTTGTCCGATGATTGAATTGGTCCCGCTCGTTTGTCAACAACCTCTTTACAAAAGCTCCTTTCCGGAACAGAATTAGTGGAACGGTGCTTAGACCAAAGTCCCATTCGAGACCGAAATGACGAAAAGAAAAGAGGATGATGAGAGAGAGAGGACTGACATTCGGTCTTTGGCTAGTCAGGGTAGACAAATATAGAATAAAGGGAGGCACATACACAAAAAAGAACTAAAGTCTGGCGTGTGCGGAGACTGGCAAACATAGGCGGCGTGTAACGGGGAGAAGTTTCTTTGGCTCTTCCTCATCCATGTTGATGAGGAGGGAGGTTCTGACTCTTCTTTCTGGAATACACAAGGGCTCTCTACCGGATCCCCGGGGAGGCAGGGAATAAGAAGTCGGCAGAAGACTTTTAAACAGAGAGAGAAAAGAGGCGAATTATCAACATTTTTGTTTAGATCGGAATGGAAGTGGGCCGAGCTAAAATTTAAATGACTGAAAGAGGATCGGACCGAGAGGCAAATATCCAATTTGGTCAATGCTTTTTTGGTGCGAGGTTGGTTACGATGGAATAGCGTGAGGGATGGCGGGAACTCATGATTTGTGACGTACAAACAAAGCTCCACCTTAGACAAACAGCCAAGTCGAGGAGAGTCTCGGAGGAGTGATTAGCGACGACTGCGGGCGAAGGAGCCGGTGTTTGCCTTCAGTTCTGTCAACAAGCACTCTTCCACTAATCAGCCATGATAAACAGACAGATTTTACTCGCTCTCCCCTAATGACCGACGTTTTTCCACCCAGGGCAACCGACCACCGACTATTTACCATCGGTTTTTCTTTTACAGGCCGCTTCCGGGACCCGAGTCAATTCGTACCGGGCCTGGCGGCGGGAGCACCTCGGTGTCCATGACAACCGCCCCAAGCATCCCGTAACCATAGAAACGATCCATCCTTCGCTCCCTGGAGAAGCGCCAGTCGGTAAGGACGTTATCTGTTCCAACAATGTCTGTCACTAAATCATTCCTTTTCTCTCCATCTTGTAATCCGTTTTATCTTCGGAAAAAATCTCGGTTGTTTCTTCCATCACCGAAATTGAAACGTGAATAATTGATGGCGCGTCCCTGCGGATCTCCCATTCCCGCTAAAACCCGAAAAAACTTTTCGTCGCCGTTTTGGGACCTTAATTTATTGCGCAACGGTCGGCGCCGGCGCTCCGTCCACGTCGATCCGATGGGAACGGTTTCCGAACGCTCCGAGTGATTTCCCAGCAGCCCCGGCACAGAGCCTGGTGGACGGGTGTCGCGCCATAAAAATTCCTTCCCCGTTACATCCGACTTTTCCTAAGGTTCGGGCGGCCTGGCGGGGAAGCCGGCCAGGCACGCGTTTACTGCACACTGATTCCAATATCACAGCGTCGCCCTTCACCCGCACCGGGGAGAATTTCTAAAATTACCAGCGCTGGCAGTCGACGAAAGCTCCGAAGAAAGGGGAGGGGGCGCGAATAGGAGCTCATTTATCTCCCGGTAACGCGCCTGGCGTCCGGGCAGATGATGCTCGGCGAACGGGAAACGATGTATATGCATGCGAAGGACGGAGACGATTGTCCGGGACATTACCCGACCAGACTGATTTATGTGCTGCATCCTGCGTTTTTTCCTCCTTTAACTCACCGTCGATACTCCTCTCCTTCTTTTATTACTTGTCTCCTCGCTTCGCCCGCGGTAATTACGCCGCTCACTCTCGGGTAACGTTTACTCCCCGAGACGGCACCTCACCCGCCCGCTTCGCGCTG
>WUQG02119130.1:0-24964 GCA_011317285.2 Androctonus mauritanicus | reverse complement strand
ATTCACAAACTGAAGCAATATATGTAAGGGCTGATCTTGTCTAGTGATCCTACCAAAATGGGGGTTAAGTATCAGTTGTTCGATGATGCCGAAAATCAAGTTGAAGTATTTCGTCCGGAAATATTCAAACACGATGGCCCCATTCCTAAATGAGATTGAATTAAGTCAACTTTATGTTATCTGGCATCC
The DNA here is from genome assembly GCA_011317285.2 of Androctonus mauritanicus. Lineage (NCBI taxonomy): Eukaryota > Metazoa > Arthropoda > Arachnida > Scorpiones > Buthidae > Androctonus > Androctonus mauritanicus. The sequence goes on along the minus strand of WUQG02119130.1, from coordinate 24,775 downwards.
GCTGCTACGTAACTCCCTTATGCTACATTAAGCAATACGTTAATGAAGGTATTTACTAAATAAGATTATGCTTGTTATAATCATTATTTTAATGAGCTTGTGAGTACATCGACCGATTTATTTTAAAACTAACTACAATTATTCATTAAGGGTTCTGATACCATCGATTTTCTTTCCTTTTTTCCCCCTTTTTCTATTCTAAGCGGAGAGATGGATGATGATCAAAGTTATCGCATTAATAACTTTCGATTTTATTTTCTTATAATTATCTTTGCAATTTTCTATCTATTAGATTGGTTATTAAGAAGGAAATTTGATTTATATTGCAAGGTAAACTTGGTATATGTTATTAATAAACTCTATATGAAGCTGTGTGTTCTGTTGGCTACTGATTCTATAATATTACTACACTGATAATCAGGATGTTGGAATGTTTCAGCGAATTATCAACATACTCTACGACTTATGAACCGAATATAAATTGGTATATATTTATCTATCTAGACTTAATGATGATAATATTATTACGAGAATGGTTAATTATAAATTATGCAAATTTTTGGACCATTATTCGTAACTCCTAATCTTTCTTTTTTTGCCAAAAATCGATTATCTTGAGAGTATAAAGCATAACTTTTTTTATAGGCTGATTTTATTTACCTTCGAAATTTGTTATTATCTCTTATATAAAATTTTAAACCTAAACAATACGAAAATCGTTCGATTTTTTTTTATTTTTTATCTAACATTTTTATGATTGAAAAAACTTCATAAAAATTTTTTATTGAACTTTTTTATTATTGTACTAATTCGCATTAAAAAAGTGGAAGAAAAAACGATTTCTGTGGCACGCAATTATACATTAAAAAGTTTAAAAGTGGAAGAATTGTTTAACGATATTTTTTTATGACGAAAACAGAACTATAAACAACGAAGATAATAATATAAACTCCATTTAATAAATTTAGTAATTAGTAGCAAAAATTATTTATTATTAAGCAAACTTTTAAGTTAAGTTATAGAAAAGTGCATCAGTTATAAGGGACAAATTCGGTTCCATTTTTAGCACGAAAATGCAGGAAACTGAAGAATAGGATTTATTTCGAAAAATCAGAATTTCTCAAAAAAACAAAAAAAAATTTTTTTAATATTTATCCAGCGAATGATGTTTTCTTCCTGTAGAAAAATTATCTAAAATTTTAGTTTTAATTAGTTAAAAGAGATAATTGGATTATTGAAGTTTTTCTATAATTTCTTTGTCGTTATTTATTTTATCTTTACTTTTATTTTTATTAGTGGAGAGAAATTCTAGAAACAGAAACTCTCATCCAGAGCTTTAAAAATAAAATTTTTAAAGTTTTATTCTTTGATGGAAACAATAAAGCTGTACCGTTAATATATTGTGAAATCTATAAAAAGTTTCTCTTTATATATATATATATATAAAAACTAATTCGCGAATGGCCTGTGAAATATAATCTTTCAATAAAAGTAAATCATGGCTCTCATAGATAGAGCTGTAAGGTTAGTATAAGTGCAGTCAGTCTTGGAACATGTACAAAACCGTAAAGAACAGTAATCGGGAGTACATCTCATGTTCGTGACTTATGTTACATTGTCTATCAATCGGATGGGTGAATCCACTCGTCCTTCTTTAGGATTACATCAAGGATATAAAGAACGAAGGAAAATATGTGGGACAGAAAACTATTTAATCGTGAATGGTCCATTACTATCTACTAGAACGTAACAGCTGTTGCAGACAGAAAGATTTTCGTAATCGCTACAGCTTTATCTGATTGAATACGGTTACGTTCAAATGCTAAGAGTGAATAACGTGTTTATGAAAGGAAGGATAATTTATTTGTCAACTATAATGTAAATACGAAAACTATAAATTGGGTATTAAATAACTACAAAAGTCTTAAATGTTTCATGCATTTTCATGTTCCTCTTGCCATTTATTCGGATGACAAATGATTATTTAATACTAATTATTAGTCTCCGAACGTGTTGTAGATGATTATCAAGTATCCAATTAAAACTAGATTTCTCTTAGTTAATACGTGATCTTCGAAATTAGTACAGAATGTATGGAGCGAAAACTTTACGACAGAAAAATTTAAATATCCATCTGGATGAATAATAAAAACATCAAGTGTTTTCGATATTTTTTTTTCCTAATAAAGTGGAAGACTTTTAAAAAATTCTCTTTATTAACCATTCTTGGCAAATTTGTAAGACAAAAGCATTAAAATGTTGTTGGTTTCAGGTTTTTTTTCAGTTTGAAATCTCTTATTAGTTTTATGATTCATGGTTGCGATATATCTAAAATTGATTTTGACAAGAGCCATGTATATTCTCAACATTCAGCAAAGAAAAATAAATGTTTTTTTTTGCTTTTTTCCATTCCACAAAGCAGATATCTTCAAAGAGAAAATCCATATACGGTAGTTTGCTTATATACACTCCAACTATCGTTAGCATCAATCATCAGCTGTGTGTGTATTTGTTTACAGAACCTGTGAAGCATACCTGATAAAACGAACAACTCTGTTTTGTGACGAGTAAGATCGAAATATATGATGTCTACACTCACTTATATAAGTACAGCATCTTAATCCAGCAACAAACAGCCCTATAAATCTCAGAGTTTGAGTTTACTTTCTTTTTTTCCCCCTTCTTCATCTTACCTTTGTCGAGATTGCGCGGATCTGATGTTAGATTAGTCCATCAAAGAAGTCTATCCCTTGATAGTTGTTTCTGTTATAAAAAAAAGACAGCCAAGGATAAAAAAAAAAGATAGAAGTTTATCCGTAATTTATAAGGTGGATGGTAAATGTCCAAAATTCTGACCATCCAGGACCACTTCATGTCTGTTGCTATTAAGGCAAAGGATCCATGCGTGTAATTGGTATGTGGGGCTCCTCCACGCAGTAACGACAACTTGGATATCTTCGGAGGGTTTTACAGCTCTCCTGAGGTCTTCACTCTTCTGAGGTGCAGTTTTCAGTAAATACAGATTTTCCGGATGTTAACCGAATTTTTTTCTTCTTCAGAAATTACATTTCTCTTTGTCTTTATGAATAAACTTCTACTAAGATTTTAATGATAATGATTATTGAAACTTTATATATCTACTTCATAATATAAATTTATTTTAGATATTTAAATAAAAATGTTCATTATATCTTTGATTTTAATAGAAATACAGCCCAAAAATATGAGGGAAAAATTCAGTTATACGTACAAGTATAACTGAATTGGTGACTACTATGCAATGTGTTCGTTATGATGGGTTAAAATACGCAAGATACTTATTTAAATAATAATATTAACCATCTAGAAACTTTCTAAAAAGAATTTTCGACAGAAAAATATGAATGATTTAAAATTTAAAATCAGTAAACCGGAACGAAACGAAGTTTCTACTTCAAAACTCCATCACTTGGTTATCTGTTCGCCACTCTTCAACAACTTTTCTAAATAATTTATCAATTCGAATCAATTTTTGTACATGCTAATAGCTGGTTAAATCCACCAAATTGAAATAAAAATGTGTGTTGAAATACATCTTGCAAATATTTTCTGCAATCATTTAAAATATGGATCGAACTTTCAAGATTTCTTTGCTTTTTGCTTGCCACGATATAAAAGAGAAATTAGGCAAAATGAGGCAGACATGTTTCTGATATTTATGCGATTGCGTGAATGATTATCTACCATTCACAAAAAAACACTAATTATACAAACTAAATAACGATAATTGCAAAAATATTTTGACCGAATCTATACTAATTGCAACATAAGGAGTCAAAGTAATGCTTTATTAATACCTGGATATAATTAAAATTAATTCAGTTAAAAACTATACATTTAGAGAAAACTTCAATTTAAAATAAATTATTTATATTTATTCGCACAGTTTATAATTTTCATGTATACAACGAAGTTTGTTGACTTTAAAAGATGTTCCAATTAGGAACTATACAGGAATAAAAATCATAAATTTCTTTGATATTTATTATACCGAAAGAAATGAAATCATTTGAGGAAAGTAAATTGAGTTAATAAAGCAATATATATTCATGTTACATTATGTAACAATACTTGAGGGCTACAAGATTTCCCTTTACGATCGTGTTGAAACAAATATGTGCAGTTTCATTAACACTTCCATCTCGTATCTTGACTTCAAGTAGATTTTATATTTGATGATAAATTCTTGTCTGATAATTCTCTCTCTTTTCCAAAACTTTTATATAAGAAAATTAATAAACATCTCCAACAAAAATCGACACATTAAACAGTAAACTTTATTGAAAAATACGATTAAAAAAAAACTTAAATATTTTATAAAACACGAATCGATACGTATAATATTTATGTATAACTCGTAAAATGAAAACAGCACAGTATATCTCTGATATTTTTGTAGATATCGAAAACCAATACGTCTAAACTTTATTTTATTTTATTCTTCTTCTTCTGCTTTCTAGATATCTAGATTCTTATTTTGTTGTGTGAATCACGTATCATTCGGATGCGTGATCCACATAAGATTGCAAGAACCACTAAATGAAAGATTTAGGAAGAAGGCTGCCAATAAACACTTGAAACACACCTGATATGTAAGAACATCGTTCTTATACATTTACTGAATAGGAACTGCAACTTGAAATGTCACTCGAGATAATATCATTTTTTTTTATATCCAGCAATATTTATTGCCACATGTCTCCAGTCCAGAAAGTAGTAAAAGCCGCATTATTATTATTATTATTATTTTGCCATTTATTCCTTATCGAGAAAACGATGCACCTGTAAAAACGACCTTTTCGTATCACGTTTAAAACTGTTCGATAAAAAAAAATTGTATCAGATATTTTCCATTTGCTAAGTATTTACTCCATTAAGTCTCCATCCTATTGATATATTGTGATATGGAGAAAATATAAGTAACCTGTAGTTGGTAAAAAAAAAATATCTAAAGAATTATATAGCACTCCATATCGATGATTTATGAGTATCGCTTTTAAAATAAAAAAATAAAATAGTAGATTTTTGGATATTTATAGAAATAAATCTTAAATTATTAGACTATAAACAGAAATACTATTAAGAGGTCTTAAAGGAAATATGTAGCAGATTATATTTTTATTGTCTATAAAATTTCTTTGTATACGTTCTCTACTTTATTATAACCATATTTTTTTTATTTATTATTTTTGATGTATTTGTAATGGTTGGCGAAAATTATAAACCTCCGCATAACACGATCGCCAGGAAAACTGAATTAATGCTAATTATGAAAATTGCTATAATTGCATAAAAATCTTCCATAATTTTACTGGAACAGAGTATCTTATTTTTAGATACTCTCTTATTTTTATTATTATCCCGATTTAAAGGAAATATAATCAGGGAGATAATTTATTTATTTATTCATTCAGTATCAATTATGCATTTACGTCATCCAAAAGCACCCCACCGAGTAAAGGAATCGAGAAAATTGATTAAATGCTTTATGTTACTTTTACTCCTTTAAAATTCAAACTTTTAGTTTTAATGACATTAGAAGTACGAATAAATGAAAATGAAGAGAAGTTTTAATTAATTGCCTTTTAAATTTTAACAAATATATTTAAAATTCTATTAAATAATTTAAAAGTATTTTATTTCACTCCATACACGTTTCCACTGATGACGATCGGATGTTCTTTCAATAGGGAAATTTTTGATTTTAATTTCTTCAGTTTTTTTTTTTTATCTTTAAAATTTTTTTTCTTAAATGACAACTCGGATATTAATTATATTCTCGGGAATAAAAATATATCTTTTAAATTTAATTTCGAAAATTGAATTAGACAAAAAAAAATTTTTTTTTCCTCCTCCTATCTTTTTTTCTTGCACAGGAAGGGAAGAAAGTAAAAGAATTTAAGAAATCGAATTAGTTTCGATTTAAAATCACTCCTCACCTAACGAACCCTAACATGTAATAGAGTTCAATATTTTTTTCTGTTGTTAGTATAAAAAATTTTCTCCGAGTTGTTCTCTTAACTCAAACTTCTGTTGATAAAATATCGATCAAAAAAATAATAATAATTATAATAATTCTTTTTACATAAGGATATGGCATAAATAATAATATTATTTTATGTGCCACTTACGTGCGAATAAAATGACAAAATAATGGCTAAAACAGACTAAACAAAAATGGAATTATGGTAAATGAGATCTTTCTAATAATCCAGTAATTATCCAGAGGAGTGTATGTTTTAGAAAAGGATGTTTTAACAGAATTATCTGCCGGCAAGGAAACATTTTCTTTCTCTCTTTTGATGTTTCGTTCTTTCAATATGATGGCGAATATTGCAGTTGCCATGGAAACATCCGAAATATTAAAGAATAAATTCTATGAGAATGATATGAACTCACTCTGATAATCTGACCTTTCTTGTTTAGCGTAAATGTATCTGTGTTTATATGCAGTTTCTTTAGGAAAAAAGAAGGAAAAAAACTCTAATTATCGAAGCTTTCCGATGACATTCCTGAGGCATTTAAAGTAAAATTGCAAGATAAATCTAGTTAAGAGTAATGCTAATGCATTGATGCAATCTCATACCTTCTTGTTTGTATCATCTTGTTCGCTTCGGGCCTGTTGACTAGGTTTTAAGTACAATTTTGATAAAGCAGCCGGTATTTTTATCATAAGAGAAATGTTTGTAAATGCGCTGATCTCTTTCTGGTAGGAAAATATACATTAGTTTTTTCTCTTTTTTTTTTAGAGATAAATCAATCGAAACGGCGATTTAGAATCAGAACTAATTACAGCCGTAAACTTTCATTGAAGATAGATTCCTCTCAACAATAAACATGTAGAGTAGTCTCTCGGGATTAAAACGTTCCATTAAAAACCGCTTTACCTATCTAGTGGTCGATGGAAGGAATCTGATTACACTGTAATCTATTAAAGAAAAACTGAAAACTAATGATGTTCCATAAAATTTATAAAAACTACTCAACGTGTATGTTATTTTGTTAAAGAGGAAAAAAATTTTTTTTTTCTTTACGTTTTTCAATGTTGCCCTGGACGATACTATATAAATGTTTTTATTTTATTTTTTAAGTAATTGGAGCTTTCTTATTAAAGTAACGAAATATAGATACAAAAATATCTTATGATTTTTTGAAATAGCCAAATATCGTGTTTCATAGAAAATATCTGTTTGCTAATTCTGGCATTTTAATAATCCCATCTAAACTGTGTTATTACTTTAAAAAATTCTGTAATTTTTTTCTTAATTCGGAAATTTTTTAAACATTCTAATTATTGATAATTGTTATAAATTATTTTAAATAGCATAGTATATTCTAAAACATTTCATTCTTGCTGTCAGCTTTAAAAATAATTCTACTTGTTGGTTCTTTTTGGAGAACATGCAAATTTTGTTACAGTGGTTTGATTGAGCTCAAAATTTGAGTGATCGTAAATAATTAATATAAGTAATATTTTATTTTTTTAAAAATTACAGTATTTGTATGGCATTCTATACATTTACCTAGCACTGAGTTAAGAGAGAAACTCCATATTTAAAGAGCGCAGAATAATACTTTGTGGGTCCTTTCGTGCTGCATGCCCCAGGCATCAAAATATCTAGTTCCGGCCTGTTTGTCTACCAGACTTAAAATTGGTAAAACACATAAGAAATGTTCAACTAAGCTCAAACGTGATATATGCATTGATATGCAAACATGATATGCATGGAACAAACGTGATGAAAATAAAATTTGGATTGAACATGATCGAATTCCGGATTTCCATTCGAATTAGTTTATTCAAACAGAAACTATAAAACATTGAGACTTCATCTTACTAAGAAGGAAAGGATTTATAGAATAAAAACAAATCCGTCCGTATATCTCAAGATCAATAATACTGGAAAATAATGAAACTTTAAATTCAAATTGGATGCACTAGATTTATAAGAAGATATTGTATCTTCACATAAAGAAGATATCTGAGCTAAAATTTTATGTGCATAATAAAAATGATACAAAATAAAATTACAAAGAAAACTGAAAACACTATGAAATGGACTCTACATGATTTCAATAATTTCACTACTTCAGAGTTTTCTTACATTAACAGATACTGTTTTTAAATATATATTGATTTAATATAGATAAAATATAATTTTCATAACAATTTTTTATATAATCCTCAAATTAATAGATAAATGTTGATAAAATGATGAAATAATTCATAAATAAATACAGATTTGGTGAGGATAATGTTCAAATATGGTTTACGATCGAAACTAACAGAAAAAAATATTCAAAATACAAAAAATAGAATCTTTTCATCCTTTATTTTTATGTTTAAAAATTCTCAATCTATATTTTAGATACGTTTTTGTAAGGAAGTTCTGAAAAAACGTTTTGTTTTTTTTTATAAATTAAGCATTATCAATTTATTGTTGATATTTATAATTATAATGTTTTTAATTATATAATTTATAAAATTATATATTAATTATAGACTTTGAAATAATAATGACTATTCAAATAAATAAATAATTTATTGGAATAATTAGAGAATTCCCCATAGAGGAAAGTACCTAAAAGAATATAGATGGAAAATAAATAACCACAGACTGCGTTTATTATTTATAACTGAATAAAGAAATGGACGATTTAATATATAAATAATATAAACGAAAAAATGCAAAATAAATTAAGAAAGTAAAATTATAATTGATAGTTTGCCACCGTCATTTACTCAAATAACTATGTAAATAGCAATTAATGTAAGTGATAGAAAGATCTGATGATATAACTTTCATAAAAATAATAAATATTCAACTACAGATTAATATAATTAAGAATACGAGTATAAAAATAAAAAAAGTGAAAAAAACCTGAATAGCAAGTTGTGAAGAAGCTGAAGGGATTGGATGAATTCTAAGTTGAACTAAATGATTGATAACTTCATTAGTAGTGGAAAGGAATTCTGAGATAATTCTTGTTTACTTCAGAAACCGAAGTTAAAATACTGTACATGGACTTTAATGAAATTCAGAATGAAATGTATAGAAGAAGCTGCATGGAGAATGATTTAGACTAGAATCTTGACTTAATCCGATATTAACTTGCTGGTGCCAGAGAAAGCTTTATATCTTTTTTGGATATAAAAAAAATGATTAATTGATAAGCAGTTATCAATTGTACTTCTTCACTAGAGATAATAATTTCGCGTTTAAATATTTCACTAGTTATTTTCTCAACTGAAAAATCATAATATTGCATTTTCTTCAGTTATCTCATAACATCTGTGTTTAAATATATCTGAAATTAAAGAACTAATATTAAATCATGGAAATTGTTTTTAATAAATAATCATTTTTACTTTTTTAATAAAATTTCGAAAAAAATGATTTGAGAAAGTAGCAGTTTAATAGAAATAATGATTTTTTTTAAATATTTAAACACATGGTTTACTACATTGCAATAAAGTAAATTTCGGATAAAGTTTAATGATTAAACAGGAGATAATATTTTATTAAGTCAAGATTGCATTCATTAATTAGGTGATAACTGTTTCAAAGAAAAGATAATAACTAAAGAAATTGTAAAGTAGTTTAGATGCATCAGGATTGATGCATACTGAAAATTCAATAAAGTAAACAGTATCATGAGGAACATTTTCTGACTGGTAATATGTAAAGTAAAATTTATATGAATTTAATTAGTTTAAATCACATAAATATCCAGAATTCTCCAGCATGACTAGATGTTCCAGTCAGTTGTTTCTTCAGAAGAAAGAGTTAAAAAGATATCAAAAATTGATAAAATTTTATTTATAGAAATACTGTAAATCAAATATGTCCAAATTTTGTATTTTATGTTGCAATTCTTTAAGATGGATAGTAATATTAAGCTGTATATAATCATGATTAAAGGTGATCTTAGGAATGAAGTTAAATATGTTATGGAGTGTACAAAGGAAGTGAATACAGTTTATTTCTATTTCCACTCTAACTATTGTCTCTTTAATAATTTAACCATCTTCAAAGTACAAAAATTGTGATATTTAACAAATGTAGAAATGTAAATAAATCTGATATAATGGAATTTTTTAAAGCTAAAAAAAGATAAACTTTATCGTTTATCATATCTATTTAAGCATTTTTATTCTCAAAAGGACGAATTTTAAGTTTGCATAACATAAAAAATTAATTCGGCATATACATAATAGTATTCAATCATAAATACTTAATAACCAAAATAAAAATTTTTAATATTTTTTAATGCTAAATAATTAAATATTTATAAGATTAATAAATATCTTTATACTATCAAATTTTATTTATAAGTAAATTTAAACAACTTTCAATTTAGGTAATTTTTTTATTTTATTTTTTTCTGTATTCCCTCTGGGAAGTAAGATATGAAAAATCCAATCAAATACCTAACGAAATTTTTCGATTCGACAAAAATATAAATATATTTTTTTGAATTTGAGCAAATTTATAATGCATGACTTTAGTTACGTTGAATGATCTGAATCTACAATAACCAATCGTTGATTTATACCTATTCTTGTACTTCTATCCGAGAAACGAAAACATAGGATTTTAAATCGGCTCCAGTGCTCAAAACTGTCTTAGGACCAAAAAAATACTTTAGAACTTTTTTTGATTGGATTTGTTACATCCTTCTGCCTCCAAGTCTGATGGAACAACCTTCAATCCTTCAAATTTTAGATGGATTTTTCACATATATTTTAAAAACCGATAGCAATCATTCCAAGAATATATTTTTTACAGCACTTATTCTATGTTTTTTTTTTTTTTTTTTTTGTAAAGTTTCAATGATTAATTTCTGAATTACAGATATTTTAAAGTTATCGTAAAAAATTCTAATTCTTTCTTCGATATGATTATCACAAAAAAAACTGTACTAACTTGATGATATACGATTTCGTGTGATAATAAGCGTATATGATAAAAGTCACACCTTTCTACATTCGAATGCAAAGAATTCTTTTGTCATGACTAATCTGCTGAACATTACTGATGATATAACGTTTGATTTAATGATTATTCAGTCATCACGAAAATTAGCAGGATGAATAATTGTCTAAGTAGATAAATACAGTCATTATAACAAGAATGGTGTTGATAGAAAGGACATTCGAATGAATCCAGTTACGGAAAATTATTCAAAATTTTTGGATTTGTGACAGCAAAAATGAAAATTTTAAATGTCGAATTAACTTAAGAAAGTAATTTTATTTATTCTTAAATATTTTTAAACATTTATTTATTTATTTTTTAATCTCCAAATATGTTAAACCGAGCATTTAAGAAAGCATCTGAAATTTAAATCTAAATAAAAATTATATAATTCAACTTTTCTAAAAAAAACAAGGTTGAATATAAATGAGAATTGTTGCTCTCTATTATTATTCATTCAGCATTTCAAAGCAACAAAAATTCATTTTTGTAATAAAGTTGGTAAGTTGCCAATGCAGGCAAATGTAACATTTGGCAATGATCAAAAATTTAAGAATTGCAGCAGTTGCAAGAAATGAAGCATCGTACACAAAAGCAAATTATCTGTATCAGCCAGCTAATATGTAAATAAACAAAACTAATATATAAATTCTATAAAATATATAATCCTTCATAAAACAGTAGAGAATTTAGTTTGCAAAAAAATATTAAAAAAAATAAAGTTTCTATAAACTCAACTAGTTATAAATTAAAAGAATAACTTGCTTCATAAATTGTTTAACAAAAATTATTATTATTTTTTTGTTGAAAAAAGTTATAAAATATCTTTTTTATTAATCATCTAAGATTTTATATATCACGAAAATGCAATCTTGTTTTATTTATAAAAATTAAAAAAAAAAGATACAATTTCAATTGTTCATGATCATCATCATTTGTTGTTGTTGTTATTGTTCACGTATAATTCGCGGTGATTATTAACCAGGATTATTTTTCCTTAATTCGAAATTTCTTTCTTTTCTTAATAATAATAACTTACAAATTAAAAAGAGTAATAAACTAATATGCGAATCGAATATAATTATAATATTCAATGAGGATTAAAACCAATCAATACAGATTAAAATTTTATTGTAAATTTTGCTTAATCAAATTTTGATAGAAAAAATTACTTAAAAAATTTATGGAAATAATCGAAACATTTATTATTGATAATGCAAAAAAAAGTAATAAATGCAAGATCAATTCTACTGATTCTCCTCATTTATTATTTGATCGATCCCGAAAGGATGAACCAGACCGTCGGATGGAAATTATTTTGTTAAATTCATTATAATTTTACTCTTTCTGTAGTTAAAAAAATCTGACAATATGATTACAACAGTAAACATTTCACATATTTTTAAATTGCAGGTATAGACTTCTAAAATTTGTGGATAAATAAAATTCAATATTGTGTAGACAAGTGTAACATATGACGATAATTTAAATGATAAAATTATTTAATATTAGATAATAATTTTACAAAGAGATTATTAGATTTACCTAGATTTGTTTCAGGTTTTATAAGTAAAACAGATTATCTAGAAGAACGAATTCCATTCTTACAATGGCCAAGTTTTATTACGTAGATTGAACGTAAATCAGATGTTTGAGAGGACTGCCATGAGGTTTTTATAGGTTTTTTTAACTGCTTTATATGTATATAATTGAGGAACCAATAGTTCAGCTCTAGTTCGAACGAGAATTAAAGATCACCGGATTCCCCTGAAAATCTGAAATCCAGCTTAACGGGATTTGATATTGGATTCCTCAAACGGAATCTATTCCTTAACGGCTATCCACTCGTCAAAGAGAGAATCGAAAATAAAGGTTCATAGGATTTATTTAAGAGATTTATCATATCTGTTTTATCATGATTTTACTGCCAGACAAGAAAAAATATTCCGAACTAAGCCGTTCTAGAAAAAATTCCAGGTGCTGTCTAATGATTCCATAAACCGTTTTCTTTTTTTCCTTCGCCATTAATACTTGAAAATAAATTGTTTAAAACCGTATACTGTACATCATTTGTAAAAAAAAAAAATATTGTAAATCCTCTTTTTATGCTATTTGTCATATTATATTTCGTAAAAAAACATCAAAGAAAATTATTTGCATTAAAAAATATTATTTTATATAAAGCTAAGACAATTTGAGTGAAATAGTAAAACATTATTCCCTTGGGAGAGGACTTAAAATTCGAATAATCTCGATTATTATTACTATATATATAGCTCTCTCTCTCTACTCAAGAGAATAGTACTTTAAAAAGACTTATAAAAGTAACTTTGATCGACAGTGAAGGATATACAATAATATAATAGAGGATTTTTCCAGAGAGCAAATATGTTTCTTATCCTAAATAATCTTTCCGTGAATTATCAGACTTTATTTCTGGCTAAAAGCTTTAAAACTCTTATTTATTATAACTATAAAATAAAAAAAAAGTAAACTTTTAAATCGGTTTTTTTTCCCTTCCATAAAATCAAAGCAATCTTTCCTGAAATGGATAAGATTGATCGAAATATTATAAAATTCGACTTTATATCTGTTTTGGTATGAATTAAATCAATTTTATTATTAATTTTCTAAATTAGTTTTGCTAATATTTAAAGAAAAAAAAAAGAATAATTAAAATACGTTAAAATAATAAAAAAAAATATCATATTTAAATTTCATTATAAGAGAATACTAAATGTGTTTTTCTTCAAAAATTTCGAAGAGTTTCTTTGGAATTAGATTACGTAATTTAATTAAATTTAAATATTTACTTTTATAACTCCTTTTACATTATTAAAATTAATTTTAAAACAGAATTTAATTAATAAATAACAAATTAATTCACGAAGTTAAATTTGTTTTGAATATTGATTCACATAAGTTGATTATATCAAAATTGTTAACTAAAAATAAAAATTCTTAAAAATGTAATTATTTCGAATAATTTTTACTTTTTTTTTTTTTTTCGGAAAATAATTTGTAAGAAATTTGTCAAAAAGTTTTTAAATTTGCTATAAAGAGTAACTTATAATAAGAAACTAACCAAGTTCAGCATACTTTCTTAAATTGCTGTTGTTATTGATTACTGCCATTGTTTGCTTATGTCATTAACTTAACTCTTGTGTAGCACTCACCTAAAAGTTAATTAAAAAGAAAAATCTGAAGAGTAACTTACAGTTTAGCTATAACTTATTTTGCCTTGTACAACGTTAAAATTAACTTTTATTACGCATTAAATAAAACCGAAAATATTGATACTTTCTTCATTTGCATTTCAATCGAATATATCTCTTTAACAGCTAATTATCTTGGCAGTATCCTTTCTCCTAAGTATGTATAAAATTCTAACATAAGTTTTTTAAAGAATATTATTTAAAAAAAGAAAAAAAGTAGAATCTGCTTAATGTTACAAAGTTCGTAAAAGTTTCCATGCGCTAGAAACGTTTCTGATGCAACTACCGTAATTAACTTGGTTAAGAAGAGGAGAGGTGGTGTATAAAAATAGAAGTGTTCTCCAGGTAAACACTCTTTTGAAGTATGGCCAAGCACCACGTGATTTAATTATATATTCCTTTCAGAGAACATTAATGTGTCCATATTGGAGTCATTACTTCCATTGCTCATGTATACTTAGATAGAACAACTTGGCAGTGATACATTGCATCAGGGGCAATTGCTATCTTCAGCGGCAGTTACGAAGAAGAGTGATATATGTTCTGCTGCTAATGCACTTAAATTAAATATTTTCCGAACGTATTCTTATTTATATGTTTTACTACAAACAAAAATTTCGAGTAGTTTAAATTCTTTTCACGTCCGATATTTGTTTTGTTTTTTTTTAACTATAAAATTTAAATAATTTATTAACGATAATATTTCCATACTCCCGTAAACAATTTAGTGCTTTAGTGTGACAATTCAATCCGGAAACAGTCATTAAAAGAAGAAAAAAATAATAAAAATTCGAGTATAGAATTTTTTTATTTCGTCTATCAGATCGCCATCATTTTAATTTAATAATTTTTAAAGACAAATGATAAAAAATTGATTTTAATAATTTTAGTTTGGTTACAATAATCAAATATTTTTACAGATTTATTAATGAAGAATTCGGAAATTATTATTATTATTATTTTTTCTCTCTCTCTTTTTCTTTTCTTAAATTCTGATTCAATCATACGAAAGAAATATTAATTAAAATATTTTATTTCTGCTAATGATTTTTAAATGAAAGCTAACGAGAAATAAAAAAAAATTCCAGAATTGTTCTTCGTTATTAATGAAAACTAGAAATTTTCTCGTTATGCAATATTAATGGAAGCTTATTATAAAAAAAAATTTTTTTATAAAGAAAATTTTCATTTATCATTAATTTCGTATCAGTTTTAAAGTTTCAGAAAATTTCGCTATTAATATTTTTGAAGTTAATGTAGTGAAATTTATCATAAATGTCGAATTGCATTACAGAATAATAAGAGAGTAATATGGAATTTTTATGTAACGTTAGGAAAATCTCGTGATGCTTACTCTTTTTAAAGATAGGATTAAATTGATTATTAAAATATTTACCAGAAAGAAAACCATTTGGAAATGAACCAAAAACAGAAGACTGCTAAACGGTTTTCGTTAGAAGATCTTCAGTGTCCACTGGAGACACATCTAATTGTCCCCAGTTCTCCGGGTCACCAAACATTAATCTTGTCATCGTCTCTCCTGTTTGCCGTTGTCTGGTAGAATCTCTTCATTTAAGGAGAGGTCGTTTCCAAGGGAACGTTCTGAGAGAACGACCCACAAGGTCATTGCTGATGTTGATTCTGGACACCGATTAAATTGAACAGTGTCGACAGGTCAAAGGTGTGGCTCTGTTGATTGTCAGCTGTACGGTAGAGTATAAATGATGGAAATCTCATATAAAAGTAAAAAAAAAAAAACGGTCTTTTCTAATTAGATGTTGAAATGGAACGATCCTGTCTCTACTTTATTTCTCTTAAATTGATTGTATTGGATGAGTTAGTAAAAGCTATTTTTATGACTAAGCGTAGTCTTTTATGATCAGTAATGTAAAGTTATGATTCCTTATAGCCTGACCTTAAGCAATAAATAGGTGTGTTGTTATTACCTTTCATTGTTGAATAACTCGACGGTTGTAATCTTTCTCCCTTATGAGATTTCTACCAATCTAAAAATATAACATTTTTCATTTCAAAATTAAAGTTACAAATTCAATATTACCGTATAACGTTTCGAAATGTTTATATACCTTAACAGTTAAAGCCTTCCATAAAAGAATATATATATATATATATATATTTTACCTCACAGACTGGCGATAATATTTATTATTAATAATTTAAAACTGAATTTATAAGAAGGATTGGTATAATCGATTGAGACAGTTCTTATATAGATTCCATTAGTTTTGTGGATTGTTGGTCTTTTATAAGAAACCTACTTGATTAAGCCATAAAGTTCCTAATGCTTCCATAAACTCTTGTTTATTTACCCCGACTAAATGGTTATATACTATTATGCGTTGTAGTTAACCATCGAAAATAGCGTAGTTGAAAAATAGTGTTGGATATTTAAACTGATTTTGCTTTTAAAACAGCTTTATAATGCAATATAGTTGCTAACAACTGCATATTAAAATTATATTTGATTTCTTAAAGCATTTTAACATTATTTAATGACCAGGAGAATTGTTGAGCAATGGAAAGGGAATTGAAATGTTAGTCACTAGAGATAAAAATTTTCTTTTTTTTATTGTAGAATATATGCAACATATTCTTTAAAAAATACATTTTATAATTTAATTTAATATTTGATATTTGAAAGAAAATATAAATAAACAAGAATTCAACTTCAAAACTTGAGGAGAAAGCAAATATTGAGGTAGATTTTTCTTGCCATTATTTGCAAAAAAAAAAAAAAATTTAATTTGAAACTTTATGAAAGTAATCATTCATTTTATGTTATTTTCTAGTGTTGATAGTATTATTTACACCTTCGTTACACTTAATTGATTTTTCAGAATACTTTTTTTTATATATCTGACTCTATCTGATTTATTCTGAAGACATGAACATTAGGGATTATTCTCCTGTTTACGGGAGGGCATTTTAATTTAAACTTTTTTCTTAAATATAATTTGAAATTTTTAACTCATACTTTACGAAATTTAAAATTTTATAAGAATAATTGTGAATTTTTTCATTTTTTCCATGAGTAGATAAACTAATTGAAATTCTATAAAAGTATAAAAAAATACTTAAGCTTATAACCTAAAAAATACCAAAATTGCTATCATTCTTTTCCACATTTTTAATAATAATAATAATAATAATAATAATAAATACTGTATATCATTAAACTTGATTTTCCATTAAATTTTAAATTTATAAAATGCAAAATATTAATAGAAACATTAATTTTTTCAATTAATTTTATTTAAAGTGAAAGCGTTTTAATAATTATTTTATAAAAAGAAGGAATACATGTTAATTAATTTATATTTAAAAATCATAAAAATATATATATAAAATTAAGTAAATGAAATATTTATGTTATTGAATTTTAATATAAATAAACCGAAGCATAAATTGAATAAAAAAAAATGTTTAATTAAATGAATATTTTTTAATAAAAAAGAATAAAAAATAAGTAATTTTTATTCTGTTTCAATTCAAACTTTTTTATTATTATAGAAATAAAATAATAGAAAGTATTTTAATTTTTATATTAGTAAAATTTAAACAGATATATTTTAAGTTTGAATATATTAAAAACTTACTTTAAAAAAATCGTATAAATTCAGAAGTTATGATTTTAAAAATATTTCTTTCATATATTTCTTTAATTTACACTTTTTAAAATAGGATAAAAAGTGAATAATTGAACAAAACATGAAATTTGCAATTTTCCTTAAGGAATTAAAATTCTATGAGTATCGATGGTGGTTACCTCCAATATTTACATATTTGTATCACCATCTTTAAAATATTAAAATGCTCTTTTATCTTGTTTAAATAATAAATATCTGTCTCAATATCTAATAGAAAACATGAATTAAAATTAAATATTCATAATGAAAAACTTTCAGCCAATATAATTTATTTATCATTCTATAGATAAAAATTTTTCTTCATTATATTCGTGACTTGGCTTCCTTATAAGAATTTTATGAATATAACTTGATTAAAAGGCAAAAACTTCGATAGAAAAAATATATATTATATATATTATGTGATTAGCATCATTTATAGTCACTGTTAAAAGTTTCAAGAAAAGTTTTTACAATACGAAAAAATATATTTTAATGAAATTTTGATTCTAGAATTATCTATTCAAATGAAACAATTTTAAAGAATTATAAGATCGATTTTATTTATAATAATATTAAAAGAAGAATTTTTGAAACGCTGAACACTCATTATAATGCGTTGTCGTTAAAATTTTTATTAAAGTAGAAGTTATTGGTATGTTAGAAAATGTTAACATTTTCTTGCTATCGTTTCAAAATACACAATTACGAAACGAAAAAATAACATTGATTAAATTAAAAAAAGAAAAAATACTATAAAAAAATAAAATACAGTAAACTGAAAACTTTGGCATGATTAACACAATATTGTAAATAATATATTTTCAATTAACTGAATAGTTTTTTTTAAAACTAAATTCAAGCCTATAAGTACGTTATTGAATAATTACTTTATCCTATAATGCACATAAAATAATAATTCAGGATTTATATAATTCTAATATTGGAATTTTTTTCTGTTAATCTGCAGTTTGGCTGGTAATCACATGGAAGAGCCGGGTTCGTGCAAGGGTGCTTGGGAACCCAAGTGGCCCTCTTTACTGGGCGTCTATAATAACAAAAATAAATGCATTCTTTTTACATTTTAATAATACAATCATTATAATCAAATAAGTATACAAAAAGTTCATATCAAAGTCAAAACTATATAAAATCAATAATCAGCCCCCTAGATTGGGGTCCCTATGAGTGCATCCAGTTCAGTCTCTATTTATACTTTCCTGGGTTATGCAAATAGGGGATACTGGGCCAGGACAATAGGGGGTAAATAGGAGTGTCCATTTGCCTCTATTCAACAAACAAGGGCAAATAAAGGGGTACGTATTTTTATTCTGGCGTGTAAGTACCTTTGCTCTGTCCTGGGTCGTGCAAAATATTTGAGGGCCTAATGTAAAAGGAATAAAGGGATTCTCTAAGACAAAAAGCTATTATATGGAATATATATTTATTATGGTTTAATGCTTACAATTATTAAAATATTTTCCAGTTTATAAATAAATATAATAAAACATATTTAAATAAAAATCCAAAAAAATTACTTAAATTAGACATTTTAAATGTAAACATAAATATTCAATACAAATATGTAACTAAACAATGGAATATATTCCATTAATAATTTTGTTTTCGTCCTTCCAACTTTTTTATTTGCCTTTTTTTGATCCAAATGTTCTGCTGACATTTTCAATAAATTCTATTAAAATTTTATTATATTATTAATTAATGAAAATATTTGAAATTAATATTGAACATTTCTAAGGAATGATTTTTGTAAAAATATATTAATTAGTCTTTTAAGTACAAAACTTATCAAACATAATGTGAATGAAAGTTTATGGATGCTAAATTGTATTTGTATCCATTTTATTGTACGCACTTATCACATGTTTTATATATGTGACATACATACAAATTGATAAGGCGGCTATCAAAATATGTATTAAGTATTAATGTAATTCTATTTGTTAAAATTTTTAATATCTTATTCGATTCCGGGATCCTTATAGATCTGGGTCCCTGGTGCCGTGTATCCAATGCATCCCCATTTTCACGGCCCTGAAGAAAGCTTTCCACTTTAAGATCACGGATAGATTCTGTTTTTTCAGGGGAATCCGGACCCGTTCTGTTGATTACATCCTTCAATGATCCAATCGGCTTAAAATAATGGCCACCTTCGTGATGGAATTCTAATGGTGTCTAGCTTTAATGTCCTTCTAGTTGCTTCATGACGTGATATCTTCAAATAATAATTATTTGAAGATTTAACGTTATCGAACCTAAAATAATTATTAATCAACAATTTATATTTAATTCATTTGACTTTGCTATATTACAAAAATCATTATTTTGGACTGGATATTAGGGAATAAAAAATGCATATCTTATTTTTGAGCAATAATTCAAAGTGATGTACAGAATTGGAAACGTAAACTAGTTCAATTAGGTGATAAATCCAGATTGAAAATAATGAAAAGATTTTAATTATTTTAAGTAAATTTATAAAAAATTAGTGATATACGGTATATAATATAAGCTTACAACAATTTAACATTTACAAAGAATATTAATTAGATATTTATATAGCTGCAAATATGAATTTACTGTAATTTTTATTTAAATATTTTATAAACACTTTACTCTTTTTAATTTAAAGATTCTTACAAACATTAATTTTTTATGTATTTTTTACATCAAGTACTGTAATATTAGATCCAATAATTTCTAAATAATATTAATATTGTTATAGAAGAAACCCCCATGTAATTCTTCAATATTGCTCCACTTGTTGAATATGAAAGAGAAGCAATATGAAAGAATTACATAGAATTTCTACCATAATAATGAAAAAATGTTTGGAGCATACTTGAAAATATTCAATTCGATATATAACCCAAATAATCTATCCTTAAATAAAAAAGAAAAGGAAAAATACTAAATTTATTTATTTTGTTCTTGTATTGCAATGTATGTATGCTCAAAGAGAATTTCACAATATGGATATGTTAGGTTACAACAAGGTCATTCACTTCTTACATGGTATGCGAAAAATTTATGAAAGTTCTTGGGATTGAAAAGATCATGTATATTGAAGAGACAGCCAACCTGCTTTTCTTTTTTTTCAAACTAAGAATTTCTTAAGAGATCTGTTGCCATATGTGGTATTTTCAAATATAACTTCGAAAGTTACAAATTGAGAAATTTATAAAACAATCTAATTACCCAAATCATACTTTAATATAAAAATCTAAAAGAGAATTTCGAAAATTTATTAAAAACTATGAAAAATTTTCAATTTCCATTCAATTTCTGAATTTAAACTTGATTAAATTATTGATAATCATGTTCTTTTTTATAAAATATTTTGAAATAAACAATATGTAATTAAATGCGGATAGAAATATAAAATTTCAAAGATTATAGTTAAGAATTTTATCTATTACCACGAAGAATAGCAAAAAAAGAATTATAAAAAAATACGATTTTTCTAAAAATGCCATCTGTTAGATAATCTATCTTGTCACAGTAAATAATACTGATTTATTGTTATTTTCTGGCTACAGAAAAACAAAAACAATTGTTTACTTAGATAAGTACAAAATATATATATATATTTATATTATGAGAGAATAAATTGAGTTTGACGAATTTAAAATTCAAGTAAAATCATTTCAAAAAATTTTCATACTTTTTGACAAAGAAGATTTCATAAACAACACTTATACAATGAAAAAATTTATTTAGATTTGTGAAACAAACTAACCATGATCCTTATAATGATTGATATACTGATCATTGTTTATAATGATTGCAATATTTATGGAATTGATGAAATCATGCAATATATCTTCCAACTATATTCAGTTGATTAATATGTATTGTATCAAAGTTGATATCATATATGATATACATGTGCAATATATATATATATTAAATTTTGCAACGTTGAAATTTAATATTTTATTGAATTTTTTTTTTTTTTTTGGAATTGTAAATATGCTTTATTCATTCTTTATAGAATTAGAATTAATCTAGATAAAATTAATAAAAAATAATTTATAAAAAATGAAGAATGTTTTAATTTTGTTTCAATTTATTAAAATTCTGATTTAGTTATTTTGATAAGTTAAAATAATAATGAAAAGTTTCCAACCATAAAAAAACGATGCGAATTCATTAAATTCTAAGAACAACGTTTCGTCTGTAGATAAAAAACAATTATGTTTATAAAATTTAGTAGAATATATTAAAAAATATTATGCTCATTAAATAAAAATGATAAGAATGCAATTTATACTTTCATCTAGTAAATAACTTAATTTTTTTTTTAAATGATGCATTTTTTTTATAGCATTATAGAATATACAGTATATAAAATAATGATTTTTTTAATTCGTTAATGAAGCAAAAATATAATTTTTAAATTATGGGATTTTGTGAAGATTACATATGAGCACGAATATTCAGTTGCATATTCAGCTGTAACCATTATTATATACTTTATTGAGTTGCAAAAATTTTTTAGTTTTTTCGATATGACGGATTTATGTGGAATGATATTGAGGGAGTAATAAATGGATGAAGTAATTAAATGGAATCAACAGGATCCCATATTAGAATTCTTTGATCTGAGAAGATAAGTTAAACTAAGGGAAATTTATTCTTATAATTAATCATTCCCTTTTTTTAATCTTCAATATCAATAAATTTAATATGATAACATTAGGAAATGTATTAAAAAATAGAATATAATTAATTCCATCCAACATGTACTTAATAAATTCGTAAATATACCAGTTGAATATGATAAAAAGTTTCAATTTTCTAATAATGACTTCTAAAGTGAGGAAAAAATCCGGAATCCCCAGAAAAAAATTTCGTTATCGAAATGTTTTTGAAGATTCTGAATTTTCCTTCACTCTATATTATATTCAGGTAGAACATGAATTCTGGAGTCATTCATCCTCAATAATAAATCTCGGTAGACTCAACATTAATTTTTTTTTTATCTAAAGCGTGAAATCTATGAAGATAAATTATTTTTCATGTTTACCATTGCTTTATTGCAATTTTGTTCAAAGGTTAAGTTTAAAATTATACTTTTGTTTACTTTTCAAAATTTTAATAAATCGTTCAGAACGATTATTCATTAAATGAATTTCATAAAATCTTTCTGACAATATTGTAATTAATGACTTAATTCTTTCATTTATATATATATATTTTAAAATTTTCTCATATTTAATAATACATACTTAACTATATGCTGTGATTAGTTCAACTGGAAAGTGGATTTTATGTATAGAACTACTAAAAAAATTTTTTTTTAATATTGTCAGCGCATTAAATTGTTTAATAAGATCACTTTAATCATACTAAAGAGTGACAGAATATAAAAATCAATATTCAATAGCATAATTAATTCAGTTATAATTATTTTTTCTCTATTCCCAAATGATGTTTTCTTTAGAAGTGGCTTAGAGTTATCTTTTTATTACTCGTTAACGCAATGCCATCTTCAAAGGGAATATTTCATCATGCAATCTGTATATAAATTTATATTAATTAATTACTATTATTGAAGCGAGTGAAGAGTACCATATCTCGCAATTAACAATTACTAACACTCATTAAGCGAAACACTATTAATACAAAATTTTACATTCCGCACGAAAACGAAACATTTTAATATTTATATGTGTATCTTTTCTCTTATAAAATGTTAAATATGCAACAGAATTATAGAAGAGTATGCAAAGTGTTAAAATATGATGGATAAGTTATCAGGTATTCACTACGTAAGCACGATGAATAATTTATATCAACAATTAGTTTCACTATGAATCAGTGTCACTATCTTCTTCATGACGTGTTAAAAGCTCTGATGGTTTTCGGAACGGATGGAACTTCTAAATTTAATTTGAATTCTGCTTCTTTTCAAGGAAGACATTAATTGAAGTTTTGATAGTTAGACGTATTTACCTCCTTACACACACAAAAAGAAAAAAAAATAACTCGCAAATGCTTTCTCGCCATAAATAGAGTTTTAAATTGAGTTAATGTATTTTAAAATTACAATTTTAATATAAAATTTGAACAAAGAATAAAATTTAAAATGTATAAAATATATATATTTTTTCCATTTTTATTAATGTTAATAATAAAATTTTTGAAACTCTTGAATTTTATTTAAATTTTAATATATTTTCGAACTTTATGTAACTGTAACCAAAAACGTATCACATTATTTTTCTTATCAAACATATATACAGATATATTTTTTAAAAAATAATTTTTGTAAAGGTTAGAGCATCACAAGGAGAATACCAAAGTGCAAGATGCTATTCTCGGAATTTTTATATACTGATATAT
Organism: Androctonus mauritanicus; assembly: GCA_011317285.2. Lineage (NCBI taxonomy): Eukaryota > Metazoa > Arthropoda > Arachnida > Scorpiones > Buthidae > Androctonus > Androctonus mauritanicus. The sequence continues at coordinate 526 of WUQG02119130.1, read as the reverse complement.
GAGAGAATTTACGATTTCGGTTACAATTCTTACTTACTCCATGTTTACATGGCTGTTTATCTTATTGCCTACTTTTAACTTTATTCGAGTAATGGATGGCGATAACTCATGGCAATTGTGAAGAGAATTGAGAATAAAATTCACAAAACTATCAATAAAATAAGAGAAAATTGGACAAACTGTGAATAATTTTCCAATGAGATTTTGTATAGATATGTTGCTGCAGATATTATTGATCGAGAAAGAAAGTTGTTGCATCCCAAGGTGACCATTAGAATTTTATTATAAGAGAAAAGGATAACGTTCACACTTTAAAATTAATTTAACTAGGTGGAAATTTTAGTTTAATATTATACCACACATACACATACACACACACATATATATAAATCTATAAATCCCGTTCAAATTTCGGGTATTTGGCTGCTTATTTTCATCAGAATTTACATTTACATATTTGTCTACGCGGGAGATTGGCGGTCATAAATAAAGTAATTATATTGACGGGAGGGTTTTTTTTCTTTTT